>JAMZAV010005691.1:0-34486 GCA_024449915.1 Sweltsa coloradensis
AGAAAAAAAAAACACACTCAGGCGGCCGAGGATACACGGAGGACTGGCTTTACTATGTAGGGATACACGGAGGACTGGCTTTACTAGTTAGGGATACACGGAGGACTGGCTTTACTAGTTAGGGATACACGGAGGACTGGCTTTACTAGTTAGGGTTACACGGAGGACTGGCTGACTTTATTACCTACAATTACACGAGGGAGTTTCTACACAGTTTTAGTGATAAGAGGATAGGCCATGCGTTTTAAAGGAACTACCTATTACCACAACATTTTTTTTACCACAAAATCTATAGCATAATACTACTCTAAAATGACCGCTTAAAAAATTATATCTTGTCACTGTGATTTTACACGAATTTTTCAAATTTTTGATCATGAAATTTGCAAAAATAGGCGTTTTGGGAAATTTCTCAAATCAGCTTTAACTTGCTTCTTTTTTGTTCCACATTGATACTAGAGCATCATACCAATCTAAAATGGCCCTTTATTACATCGTGCCTTGAAACTGCACAGATAACACACTCAAACACGCAAAAATATTCATTCCAAAATCACACCCCTTCTTGGTAGGTAATCAGCATACTTTGACCAAACCACTTCCCCAAATTACAAAACAGAATAAAGTGGATTTACATAAAATAATTATATTTTGTTCTGTTTTACCCAATAGATAATTTAAAAGAATATGGTAAATAGCCCCCTTTTTCCAAAGTTTATAAATTGTTAATTTTCTGTCGATTTGTACGTATTCTATGTGACCTGACGGGGCCAAATTATAAAAACAAATTAAGTCATAGACGTCTCCCTTTCGAATATGTGGCTCGTTGGTCTTGTGGTTAGCGTATCTGCTTCCAATGCAGAAGGTCCAGGGTTCGATTCCCGCCAAAGTCAGAAGTTTTTTAACTTCTGATTTGGACTTCAGTCCATCAGTTCTTGTCTTAGGAGTTTGTAAACGGTGACTTTTTGGAGGGCCCTCTTTGCAACGAAGCACATAATAAATTCAGAGTTGTTCTGAATCGTCCTTGTTGATTCTGGCGTTGATCCGCGGGTGTTCGCACTGTCCACTCCATACCACTGATTGCTATATTTCCTATTAAAAATATCGATCTTTGGTTGGTTATCGCTCACTCATCAATTGCGTCGGGGCCTACAGGGTTGGCTTGGTCGCTTTGATTTACTGTACTGTCCCCCACTGAAAATCAGTTATATAACTTAGTTGGGTTGACTCTAAATACAATTTATTTATTTATTTATTGTGCAAAAAATCAACTTAATTGATGCAACAATGTACCTACAGATAAGTTAGTAACTGGAAAGTTCGGAACTCACTTTGTGTCCTCGTTCTTATCTGACAGCGTCCTCCGTGTACACTGTACAGTGCTGCACTCAGAGTGGCGAGAAACTCGCGCGAGTTTTACCTCCGTGTTCTGTCACATTGCTGGAAGACTGTACAGCTCTCTGCATGGGCGATGCAGCACGACCATGAGAACTGCAACAAGTCTGGAGGCTTCGTCGTCAGAAGGTCCCAGATATTTACTTGGCTTTTTTTCTCCCCCTCCCCCCCATATTTTCTTTATTCCATGACACGGACATTGGAGGCAGAGCGTATTCCAGCCTTCCAGAAATTGTCAATTAGGAGTGTAGGGGAGAGAGTTCAGTCTTGCAAAACTCTTGCAATCCTTCTCAGGTAGCGAAGAAGGCGATAATGCTTGTTTCGTATAATGCCTAACAACACGTTACAAATGTAAAGTTACATAATAGGTTATGGTGATAGTTGACAGTGATGTTTATTAATGTGTGGTAATATGCTGATTATTGGTGGTGTATGAAATGATACTCGGAGCGTGAGTCAGATTCCTAGGGGTGATAGGGGGGTTTGCCCCTGTTTTGGGTGAGAGAGAGAGAGAGGCAGCGCACACGGGATCTGTTTCCCTGGGAAGGATTTAGAGCACCAGGCGCGTAGGAACGTTTCGAAAGTTGGGGGGGGGGGGGGCAAATTTATTAGCAGATTTTGTTTGCGGAAGCTGGGGTGTGGAGCAAAGAAGCCCCAGCTGCCTCAGGTTTGGCGAAAGTTCACCATACTACAGGTATTTCGTCATGTTTCAACTGCACTCGGACTCTGTAAACGATGTTTTACAGCAACATCTGTGATCTAAAAACTAAAAAAATGAACGTGAAGTAGCCCATTTTAGTAGATTTCAGCCTAATATATTAGTTTTATCAAGGTGACTGTCGAGTTGTATGAGTATGAGTTTATTTAATACGGAAATTCTGGTATTATTATTTTTTACTCAATTTTGTTTTGCCCCCCCCCCCCTGCCCTCCTGGGCCAAACGTGGGGGCATTTCTCCCCTTTCCCCCCCCCCCGGTTCCTACGCCACTGGAGAGTATTCCAAATGGAGGGGGGTCTGATCTTTTTGGAGGAGCGAAGCGAAGACTTCATTTCCCCCGCCCCCAAAAAATTTAGCTCCGGTGTTTTTTTGTTTGTTTTTTTGTTTTTTTGTTTGTTTTTCTGTCCTGTTTGTTCGCTCTCTACCGGGCAAACGGCATATTGCATCTTGATGAAAATTTGACAGGACCTTTGAAATCTTCTGAACTTAACTTGCTACGTTTTTGGGTACAATCGAGAAATATTTCTCATGGAATATCGTACTTTTACGATTTTTTCGATTTTTTGTGCGATATTTTCGTGCCTTTTGGGCCGATTCTGACCAAACGGGTGGGGCTACAACGTTCATATTTTCACATGGACATTAAAGTAATGGTGATGTATTGCCTATCTGAAAGAAAAAGTTTAAAAAGTTTTGCCAGAATCGAGAGGAAATAAAGCTTTTAATATACGTTTTTTGACTTTTGTGGCGATAATTTTCGTGCCATTTGGGGCCAATTCTGACCAAACGGGGGGGGCTACAACGTTCATATTATAAAATGGACATTAAGGTTATGGTTATGTATACCTTTGAAAGAAAAAGTGGAAAAATTTAGCCAGAATCCATAGAAAAAAGCTTTTAATACAAGTTTTTTACGGAAATAATACCAATTGACAAGAAACAAAAAAAACTTGACAACATTCACCTACAATGCGTAGGCAGCAAAACAAGCACTTGCCAAAAGTAAGATATCCCGTAAACTAAAACCTTTAAAAAGCTCATCCATCAACGCGGCGGGACTTTAGCGTTTTTCCTGTTCATTGTCTAAACATTTGCGCTAATTAAGATGACCAAATGTTCCTGCCTCACGGTTGCCGCGTCCATGTTCTCTACGCTTGCTCAACGTGAGTCAACAGTGCAGTGTACATGTTGCACAGTCTCACAGGTGTGTGTGGGTTCTTAGCAGGTGATAATTATTCATTTTCTTTGTTCAGTTCTCTCGATTCAATTGTTTTTCTAGGTCGATGCGTGGGTACATAGCTACAGTAGAGGGCACAAGTCCTGAGAAGTATTGGCGATGTGTCATACGGTTAGGGCGTGGCTTTGGCTTTGGAATTGTAGAACCGTACCGAGAAATTTGTCATCTGAGTGAGACCACGTTTACATTACTGTAGTCACTACGTGGGCAAATAATAACCTGGGTGCACTGAGTAGTCACTATCGTTCACACGGTAACTGGGATTACAGTATTTCAGATAGTCAATAGGGCCTACCACGTTCGAGCTAGGATTGATTGATTGACTGTAGATTACTTAACGTCTCATATTTATGCAACTTGGCTAATCGAGACTAAGGGAGGGACGTAAGGGATGACGCGGGGGGACAAAGGGTGGACAGGCCTGTGCTGGTCAGAACCAGCCACAAGCGTATGGGGAGGGCAGGGGTTCCCCCACGTCGTGGTCGTCTTCGTCTGTGTCATCATCCGTCCGTGTAGTCATTGTCGTCGCCGTCGGGGAGGTAGTCAGTGGGAAGGGGAAAGTTCTCCGACGACGACCCACAGCTCGCCATTAGTTTCAGGGAGAAAAACACCTCTAATCACGGGCCAAACCTCGAGAAGGTTGCGAGTTGGAATTTGAGGGCAGATTGGAAGTTAGGTTATTCATGTGGGCCTACAACTTACCAGGGTAGCCAGCTTCGTGCATGTGTTCACACTGTACCAACCTTACAGAGTTTCGAGAGTAACCCGCTTAAATTACACTTGTAAGTTTTCCTACCAGCGTAGTAACTTTCAAGCGTTCACACACTGAAATTACCCGCGTAATATGCTAGTAATGTAAACGTGGTCTAAGGACCAAGCAGTAAACAATGTAATTAATTCACATTTTAATTTAAAACTAATTACGACTCATCAGGCTTCTTCACGAACGTTTATTTTTGTAATTTTGTAATTGACGCTCATCCACGTATTAATTATTAAAATAAGTTGTGAACGGCGCCCGTATTTGTCGAGTGAGAAGTAGTCGTAGTCGGACGATACGAGGGGTAAAAGTAAAACTAGATGAGAGTGGACAAATTTACAACTTGTTCCGGCTATTGAAGCAAATAAACTCGCAAATCAGATTGATTATGTAAGAATAAGATTTTTGTGACTTAATCTCTCACGAAAGGTGTCATCAAATGAATGTAGTCGACGACGAAGCTGGATATCAAACTATAGTTCATTAGCTACAGAGGTCACGTACAAGTACCGCGGATAATGCTAGGTCCAGGTGATTGATCAGTGGTCCGTAATACGAGCATCAACTTCTGATGCGAGACTAAACAACTCATTTCTTAGTCCATTAAGTTCTTGACCACATCCAATCAACTACTCGGAACCATCGAACTCGACGCGGGCGTGAAATACGGAGATGATTGGGTTTCGATTTAAAGCAATTAGCCGTCTTCCAAACCAACTCGCAACCAATTCTCGTGGTTTGACAGGTGAGTAGGGGAGAAACACTCCCTGAAACTGATGGCGAACTCTGGGTCGTCGTCGGGGAACTTTCCCCTTCCCTTTGACTACCTCCCCGACGGCGACGACAGTGACAACACGGACGGATGATGACAGACGGAGACGACCACGACGTGGGGGAACCCCTGCCCTCCCCATACGCTTGTGGCTGGTTCTGACCAGCACAGGCCGCCCCCCGTCCCCCCGCGTCTCCCCTTACGTTCCACCCCTTGGAAAGAAGTATATAAAACAAATATCTTGGAGGCGCGAATAATCTTTGCTGTTAAAGTGCCCTAAAGTTATTACTAATAAAGCAATTAGTAATATCACAATCATATCAGGTCTTATCAATCTTAATGCATAAAACAAAACTCGATCAAACTAATGGGGAGTTGTTGGCTGCTATGGAAATTGTTATTGTTCTAGTTCAAAACAGCTTATTATGTGATTTAATGGAAATCAATCCCGAGATTAAGAATCCATCTCGGCGGGTATCGAACCCCGGTCTCCCGCGGAGATGGATTTTCTTATTTCTGGATTGATTTCCATAAAATGAATAACATCTACGGGAGTGTTTTGTGTGGTTCGTTGGTCTTGTGGTTAGCGACTCTGCTTCCAATGCTGAAGGTCCAGGGTTCGATTCCTGCTATAGGCAGAAGTTTTTATCTTTTGATTTGGACTTGAGTCCATCAATTCTTGACTTAGAAATTTGTAAACGGTGACTTTGGAGCCGTCCTAGCAACGAGGCACATAATAAATTTAAAGTTGTTCTGAATCGGCCTTGTTGATACTGGCGTTGATCCGCGGGTGTTCGCACTGTCTATACCACTGATTGCTATATTTCCTATTAAAAATATCGATCTTTGGTTGGTTATCGCTCACTCGTCGATTGCGTCGGGGCCTACATGGTTGGCTAATGGCTTGGTCGCTTTCCTTACTAAAAATATTCATCACCAATTGATAACCATTTAGCAACCAAGGTTTACATAACCTTTTAGTAACCTTTTAATAACCATTTGTAAACCAATGTTTCAAAATATGACCAAATGGTTATCAATTGATAACCATTTGTAAACCACTGCTCAGTAAGTTTGTAAACCAACTAATAACCATTTGATAACCAACTAATAACCATTTGATAACCAACTGTAAACCAATTGATAACCATGGTTTATATATAATAACCATTTGATAACCAACTGTAAACCAATTGATAACCAGCGGTAAGGAACACCAGCGCGATCTAGTAGTCACTCAAATAACCAAAAAGATGGAATCAAATTTCCTAAAAATAAGTACTTTCAACGACTTGAGGACTTCAATTTACACATGTACATACTAAGTAACAGATACACATTAGATGGAAGAAGTTTGAGATGGTTAAATTTTATTGGTATCTATCGGACTCGATCCCTGGACTCCTTCCTCCATAGCTCGACGCTCTCTCCAAGTGGCCACGGAACCTGTGTCAGTGTGAGCGCGCAGGCTAGCTCATAAGGTATAGGGCCACGCGCTTGTATCGTATACTGCAGAATGCAGAAAAACCTTGAAATCTGCTTTTCTTATTTGTGAATTGTGACCTCTTCTCAAACTAATATTGTGTTGTAGCAAGAATGAAGAGCTAGCTTTCCATGTTTTTATGGAATGATCTTGACAGTGTCTACATTGCTTTTGAGGAAAATCTTCACCATTATGTAATTAAATATTAGAAAAGAGTTTTTAAGGCTATTGTAAAACCTCTAGGCGATAATTTGAAGTCGAAGAAACATGTCTGAAAAGTTTGCTGAATGAAAGAAGGCCTTTAAAATAACAGAACAAAAATTGTGAATTTTTTTGGGCGGGACATAACCTCACTATTGGAAATTATATTTAGATTTTGGGACAATAGTGTACACAACAAATCTAGTTCAAAATTGAATTTTGAGAATCGGTTTTCTGGACATAGTTTCTAAACATCTTTAGCTATAACTTAAGCTATAGCTAAAATAGTTTTCTGAAAATAACAGTTGTGGTGTACGATTTTTTGTCAAACGGTACAAAACTGAAAAAAAACTCGTATTTGTACCGTTTGACAAGAAAAATCGTACACCAACTGTTATTTTCAGAAAATGATTTCAGCTATAGCTAGCTAAAGGTGTTTAGAAACTATGTCCAGAAAACCGATTCTCAAAATTTAATTTTGAACTAGATTTGATGTGTACACTATTGTCTAAATCTTAATATAATTATTTCCAGTAGTGAGGTTATGTCCCGCCCCCAAAAATTACATTTTTTTTATATTAAAGGACCTCTTTCATTCAGCAAACTTCTCAGGCATGTTTCTTCGACTTTCAAATTATCGGCCAGAGGTGGTACAATAGCCAAGCCTGCTTTCAGGACATAGGCCTACTCGTTTAAGGCTATTCCACCGCGTTTTTCTATTTTCCAAAATATGCTACTAAGTTAAAATATAGTGAATGGCTTTGAAACATGGCTATTTTAGAAAATCAAAAATATTTTTTCCAAATTTTTCTGATCCGGTACACGGCCAATATAGCCACCTCAAAATAATTTCAAACTTCAATTCGCCAGGGCACACCATTCAACGTACGGTGTTGTGCTTTTGTGACATTAATTTTTAACTGTTTTTCTATGGACTGACTGAGAGAAAACAGATTTATTTTAACAATTGTCTTTCCAGCGAATTTTTTCGTTTTGGCGGTATTTTTTACCGATTTGTACCGCCAAACGAAAAAATTCGCAGGAAGACAATTGTTAAAATAAATCTGTTTTCTCTCAGTCAGTCCAAAGAAAAACAGTTGAAAATTATGTCACAAAAGCACAACACCCTACGTTGAATGGTGTGCCCTGGCGAATTGAAGTTTGAAATTATTTTGAGGTGGCTATATTGGCCGTGTACGGATCAGAAAAATTTGGAAAAAATATTTTTGATTTTATAAAATAGCCAAGTTTCAAAACCATTCACTATATTTTGGCTTAGTAGCATATTTTGGAAAATAGAAAAAAGCGGTGGAATAGCCTTAATGATAACAAACAAAACCGATAGCTCAATTGGAAGAGCATCGGTCATGTAAGCCGGAGGTTCTGGTTCGAGCCCAGTCGGGGCCAATTTTAACGATAATTGCTATCATTAAACAAGTAAATTATTCTTATGAATAAACTGTTTTAATAATGTTATGCTGTGCTAGAAAATAATTAGACCTAGAGGTTTGTGTATTTTGACAAAAAATAATGACTTTCTAGCTTATGCCATTATTACACAGTGCAAAATAGGCCTACAGCTTTTGTGTTTGTCTTTATTTTAAAAATTGCATGCATTGCAGGTGGTCATATAAATATATATTTTGTCAAATTAACAACATATATTGATAGTAGGGCCTATATTGATAAGGCTTGTATATGTTTCTTCATGTTATTGTAAACCAATTAATAACCATGGTCGCCAATTGGTGACTTATATCCATGGTTTGTATTTGGTTATGTATTGGTTATGAGATTCTCAGAAAAAAGTAATAACCAACTAATAACCATGGTGACCATTTGGTTATTACTAGTTGAGGTTTACAAATGGTTATCAAATGGTTATTAAAAGATTTATAATAACCATGGTTGTCAATTGGTGATGTTCTGGTTTGCAATAGGTTATCAAATGGTTATTAATGGTTTACAGTTGGTTATCATCCATTTCACAAGCCTCTTTGGTGGTTATTAGTGGTTTACAAATGGTTATCAATTGGTTATTATGGTTTGCAAGAAGTTATTATTTGGTATCAATTGGTGATGAGTATTTTTAGTAAGGGTTTGGTTTTTCTGTTCCCCACTGAAAACCAGTTATATGACTGAGTAGGTATAGACTCTTTATACAAATTCATTTATTTATTTATTTATTTATTTATTAATGAAACTGAGAAGTTATTATGCGATGTTGCCTATGAACGGCCATCAAATATTGACCAATAGTACTAACGGAAAAACTTGCGGACATGAACTTAAACTTTATAACAGGTGTTGCACGTGACGTGTACAGTAATATTATGTTTGTAATAAACTGAAGTTGACAGTTGTAGTTGTCCTAAACACGTGTATTACGTTAGTAAATTATTGTTATCATATCTTACGCGATGTGTGATTATCTTGTTGGATAAGTCATGAGATAACTGGGTTATCATCACAGCGTTGCCAGGAAGAATGTGCTCGTCATTGATGAGAGAGAGATAGAGAGGGGGGGGCAAGCCCCAGCCGCCAGAATCAAATTGTCACCTCAGGTTATTTTTTTTTTAATTTGCAGATTTTTGGTGGCTTAAAACACTTTTTAAGTCGATTTTCAATGATGAATACGAGTGAAAGAAGGTGCTAATAATTTTTTACCTGACTGGAAGTTGTCAAAGTGACGTTTAATTACCAGTACCATTCAATGACGATAAATTAATGAATTGTAACTCTAATGTTTCATCAAAGTCCAACTCGAAACCTTCTCTGGTTTGGCCCGTGATTAGGGGAGTTTTTCTCCCTGAAACTAATGGCGAGCTCTGGGTCGTCGTCGGGGAACTTTCCCCTTCCCTTTGACTACCTCCCCGACGGCGACGACAATGACAACACGGACGGATGATGACACAGACGAAGACGACCACGACGTGGGGGAACCCGTGTCCTCCCCATACGCTTGTGGCTGGTTCTGACCAGCACAGGCCTGTCCACCCCTTGTCCCTCCGCGTCTCCCCTTACGTTCCTCCCCTTAGAAAGAAGTATACATGGTGGTAACTCACACTTATAGAGATTGTTTACTAGAGAAATCGCAACTTTTCAAAAGTTTGAAACTTCCAGGCTTGAGCAATGAACACGACGTGGTGAAATGTTGGTTTAGCACAGTTAATAAAGCAGTCCACTCGTTAATATAATATAAGATAATCCATTTAAGTTCATATAACATTTAAATGGTAATTTTATTTTTCAACTAAGTGATTAGGCCTAGTACTGATTGCACGGCTGTTAATTACCTTGAGGCAAGAGTTGTATTAGTAACACAAATCTCATTGCTACAACTTGATAATATTATTTAATAGTAGTCAATTACTGGAACAAATTACTTGTTTTCGCAACTATGTACCTACTGCAGAGTACAGACTACTCCACCAGGGCCGTACAATACATCGGTTCTCTCTCCAGAATGGGTGACCGATTATTGGCAAAGACAAGAAATAAGCGAAGAAACAAACGATAAAGGTGCTTTTCATTCAAGGGAACTTTCGTGAAAGTTGTAATCTTCAATCTCGAAGCATTGTGTTGTTCATGGACGTTATCAGGCGCGTACGAACTTTTGAAAGTTGTGTGGGGGGGGGGACCTTTTCGCCGAAGTCGACATTCTTTTTAACCATACCACGGTTATTTCGTCATTTTTTATTGTTTTATTTTTATTAATTAAATTAGTAAAGCATACCGGCAAACATATTCGTAAGTGTATCGTATTTACTACGGAAATTCTGGGATTAATATTTAACGTTAGTTTCCCCCCCCCCCTACCCCAGTTCCTACGCCACTGTTAGGGCAGGCAACTGAGGCACTAGTTGAGTCCCTGCTTCACTTCAAGGTAACACAGTATTGCATCCAGGCTGTCACGCCACGCGCTCCTTGTCGGCTACGTGCTACTGTGCTACGTGCCCTGGCCGGTCAACACGGCCGTGCAACATCTGATAGCACACGGAACATACGTGACATTAGCTTGTACTGCACATCACTATCAGCGTGCAACAACCGACAAGCGCGAGGCAAAAAACATTTCATGCAGTGTTTGAAGTTTCTACATTATTGAAATCTCTAGGAATTATGTAAAAATGAAAGGGTGAAAATTTGTTCCTTATTTTCTACCGCAAATATATCTTGGTCGAGACTGTTATTTTAGGTTACTCTGTTGAGGGCTACTTGTTGAGGGATGTTCGAAGCAAAGTTTGAAAGAGATACATTTCAATACATCTTAGATTGTCACCTGGACATTGTACATCACCTCAAAGTCCAACTCACAACCATCTAGCGGTTTGGCCCGTGAGTAGAAGAGTTTCACTCCCCTGAAACTAATGGCGAGCTCTGGGTCGTCGTCGGGAACTTTCCCTTCCCTTTGACTACCTCCCCGACGGCGACGACAATGACAAACACGGACGGATGATTGAGACAGACAGAGACGACCACGACGTGAAGGAACCGCTGCCCTCCCCATACGCTTGTGGCTGGTTCTGACCAGCACAGGCCTGTCCACCACTTGTCCCCCCGCGTCTCCCCTTACGTTTCTTTCCTCGGAAAGAAGTATACATAGTGGTAACTCACACTTATAGAAATTATTTATCTTGGAGGCGCTAATAATCTTAGTTGTTAAAGCGCCCTAAAACTACTAATACCAACACCAAGGTTTAGCTTTAGTCTCGTAGAACATGTTGAGTGGATCCGATGTGGAAAGTGTCACACCTACACTAACTAACCGATGTCACCGCCCTCGCATCATTGTGCACGGGCGTGTGTGAGCCCGGAAGAGAGGGGGGGCTTCCTTCCTGATCACATTACCCCCCTCCCTCACCCCCGCGTAACGGACAACTCGATCGAGTGGAACCAGCTGTTGACTGTTGTGGTCATACCTTGTGTCTACTCTATCCGTCCGTTTGTCTGTCTGCCTATCTTCTCTGTCTGTCTGTCTCCCTGTCTGCCTGCCTGTCTTCCTGTCTTTCTGTCTTTCTGTCTGTCTATCTATCAGCCTATCTATAATGTGTCTGTGTATCTGTCTACCTGCACGTCTGTCTATCTCCCTCCCTCCCTATATATATCATCTTCCAGCTACCCACCGAAATCTTTCATTACAACCAAGGAGGTTGTATCTGTACAATATGTGTTGTATCTAATACAACCTCCTTGATAAGGCCTACAACCGAACACGCGCTATGAACCAAGTGTGTGGGGTGGAACATGGAAGGCGCTGGCTCTACCATGACCCAAGTCTTCGCCGAGCCTATAGGATGGGGGGCATCGGGCTGGCGAACGTTCACTGTAGAGCTACGACTTTCCGACTTGTTTATTAGAAAACTTCTTCCAGCTATGCTGATAGAAACCACACATATGTAGCCTACTACACGAAATGATTCTCAGATGCCGCGGATTTTCATCCTATTCTCCTCGAACCTGTCCGCGGTGATCTGATTCTGTAACCATATCACCATTGGGTATATAACCATCCTTTAGGTTCTATACTCAAAGATATCACCGGTCAGTCCTCGAATCCTGGGACGCGACGCGGTCTGCCCTGCTGCACGACCACACTCCTCTAGCCTCTAGGACGTCCAGAGAAAGAGAACCCCCTGCCTCGACGCTCTCCGGTACTTGCAGGCGATCATCAGCGGGCCCTTAGGACACACTCATTAGAGGCCATTCCTTGCGCTGGGAAGCACGCAAGAAAGAATGGCTCCTTCATTATCCAAGCATAAACTTGCATGTGCTATTGTTGGTGGCACAAACCTTCTCCCTGAAGACGTGACTAAAGCAGCCCCCACACATTCAAACATTTCGTAAAAGTTGCTTGACAACATCGTGTTTGACAGCAAGTTTGAGTGTGTGGGGGGGGGGCGTGTCAGCGTGTTGTCAAGCAAATCGCAGTTTTCAAATCGTCTTGATATTTTGACCGCGCTTGACAGCATGTTTGAATGTGTGGGGAGCTACTCAAACATTTCGTACGAAAAGAGATCATTAGCCACGTCTTCAGGGAGAAGGAACAATAGCACACGCAAGTTTTTGCTTTGATAATGAAGGAGCAATTTTTTTTTGCGTGCACAAGGAATGGCCAGATGTAACCCCCCGCTATGTCAATGCACATCGGTTTCGTGTGTGGGGAGTAGCATGCTTGTCAAACGGCTGTTGTCAAGCAACTTGTACGAAATGTTTGAATGTCTGGGGGCAGCTTAATGATCTCTTTTCGTACGAAATGTTTGAGTAGCCCCCCACACACGCAAACATGCTGCCAAGCGCAATGTACCCCAACTACGCGGACCTCTGCTGGCGACTGCTACACCATGCTGTGGCATCACCATCAACACTGCACTGATGGGGGTGCGCGATTCTCCGCAGATGTATGCACGGCGCGCTCCTATCTATCAATCTGTGTGTGGCTCGTTGGTCTTGTGGTTAGCGTCTCTGCTTCCAATGCAGAAGGTCCAGGGTTCGATTCCCGCTAGAGGCAGATTTCTGATTTGTACTTTAGTCCATCAGTTCTTGGGTTAGGAATTTGTAAACGGTGACTTTAGAGCCGTCCTCGCAACGAGGCACATAATAAATTCAAAGTTGAATATAATTTTTTTAAGCATTAGCCCGCTTTGGACATCCCAGTCGGGGCAAACTTTTTCGGCAACTGCTATGAATCAATAAATTCAAAGTTGTTTTCAATCTTCCTTGTTGATTCTGGCGTTAATCCGCGGGTGTTCGCACTGTCTATACCACTGATTGCCATATTTTCTATTAAAAAATATCGTCTTTTGTTGGGGTTGGCTTTCTCGCTTTGGTTTTTTTCCCCCCCCCCCCCCCACTGAAAATCAGTTATATGACCGAGTCATGGTAGACTCTAAATACTCGTTATAATAAATAAAATAAAGTAAATTATCTAGCAACAGCAATGACCTAAATAGAAGCCCAGTTGAAACTCCGAGCAAAAAGTTGAACACCTATACTGTATACCTGTCTATAGAACCTACGTACGCTGGTTGTTATTGGCCGTGAGAGTACAGAGTACAGGCACTAGCTCGTAACTATAGTAACTATAGTTGGTAGCGCTGTGCAATTAATTTACCCGCTCACGATGAGGTAAAAACAACAAATATCATTGTAATAATAATTGACCTTGGTTTCCGTATTAATAATATGTTATTTGTGAGTGGAAGAATAAAACGATAATTAGCGTTGAGGCGAAGGTTGGCAAATTGATGGCTCTACTGCAACTTGCAAGTCATAGTCGTCTTCGTTACCGTCTTCATCGTCGTCGTTGTCATAGTCATATAGTCGTCTTCGTTTCCGTCGCGTCGTCATAGTCATCGTCATAGTCTTCGTCGTTATAGTCATCGTCGTCTTCATTGTCATAGTCATCGTCCTCGTCGTTACCGTTTTCGTCGTCGTCGTCAGAGAATATACTGCATTTATGTAGTTCAGGGTTTGGGTACACAACGATAATATTAAATAAATAACACATTTTTTTTTACGACGCAGGCGTGGTGAAGCTATTATACAGTCTCAAAAAGTCAACACAAAATATTTCCGGTCAGAAATGGTGTGAAATCTTTTACTCCGTGATCTCGAAATGGCAAAAAAAAACTTTACACAACAAATGAATACAGTAGTGTCCGCGTTACAAACGCTGAAATTGTTTGATTTGGCGCATTTTTGATAAAATAAGACGTGCAATTAGATAATATTTTCATTATCGATTATCGAAATAACATGAGTATCGATTATCTTGTGTATCACTATCCTTTGGCAGTGGTGTAACCCTTGTTTGTGTGGGGGAAGGGGGGCGGGAACATTTATGTAAATGACGATGGGGGGGGGGGAGGAAGAGGCCCCCCCAGCTTATGTGGAAAATGGTTTCGATCGTGGAGTATTTTAACGAGTTTATTTTACAAAACCCTTGCAAAACCCCCTATACTGACGTAACAGTTGTCAAAAAAGCAGAAATGTGGTCAGTGGTCACACTTTCAATATCAATCTAATTTAAAATTGATTTTTGCTATCTTGGTTTTCTTGAAAAGCCCTAAATTGAACATATTTGGGAATTGTTTCTGGCTGACTAACAGAACCTGTAGGACGGTCCTGTATGTTTTCTTGTCGACTATGCAGTGTTTCATGGCTTCCTGGCCCCGTGCGAATAGCTATTATATTTTGCCACTACCGAATGTGTCCTACGTTGTGTGAAACAAATCAAGAAGACCATGCCTAGCGCTGGTATAATGTAAATGATGTTGTCTGCGTCTCAGTCTCTGTCCATGTCTCTGTCTGTGTCTGTGTCTCTGTCTCTGTCCATGTCTCTGTCTCTGTCTCTGTCTGTCTCTGTCTCTGTGTCTGTCTCTGTCAGCGAAGTCTGTGTTGTGACTGCGTCGCTCAACTCACAATTAATTCGCGTGAATTGGGCTCAGGCGGAGTCAAATGATAAAACAGCAGACTACACTCTTGTCTGTGACACAATCAGAACCTAGGGCTGTACAAAGTGCCAGCAATAAACCGACTATATTATTTTTATTCCTTGTTTTAGGGCGCTTTAACAGCTAAGATTATTCGCGCCTCCAAGATAAAACAATTTCTATAAGTGTGAGTTACCCCATGTATTCTTCTTTCTAAGGAAATGAACGTAAGGGGAGACGGGGGGAGACAAGGGTGGACAGGCCTGTGCTGGTCAGAACCAGCCACAAGCGTATGGGGAGGGCACAGGTTCCCCCACGTCGTGGTCGTGTCCGTCTGTGTCATCATCCGTCCGTGTTGTCATTGTCGTCGCCGTCGGGGAGGTAGTCAAAACTCGAAGGGAAGGGGAAAGTTTCCCGACGGCGACCCAGAGCTCGCCATTAGTTTCAGGGAGTGATACTCCCCCAGTCTAGTCACGGGCCAAACCACGAGGTTGCGAGTTGGACATTTTCACTTCTCAATCCCGAGTGTTGTCCAGCGTTCACGTATACAAATATTGATTTCTAGGCTGCTTCACGAACGCTTTTTGTATTTGCTTTGTAAATTATTTTATACTTAAGAATCGGCCTTGTTGATTCTGGCGTTGATCCGCGGGTGTTCGCACTGTCCATACCACTGATTGCTATATTTCCCATAAAAAATATCGATCTTTGATTAGTTATCGCTCACTCGTCGATTGTGTCCGGGCCTACAGGGTTGGCATGGTCGCTTCAGTTTAACACCCCCTACTGAAAATCAGTTATATGACTGTTTGGTTAGACTCACGAATCTATTCATTCACGTTGATGGATGAGTGAGTGTATTCGGCGGATCTTCCTGCGTTCGCACATTTAAAGAAGTATCGTAAACGTGTGGTTATCATGAGAAATATGTTTTCATTGTACCGGTACCCAAAGAGTTGAGAGATTCCGAAGGTTCCTTCAAGTTTTTGTACTAAAACAGGGTAAAAACATGGGCAAGCCTCTGGTCGCGTCTGTAAGCTGCAGTCGTGCGGAGTCACGTGCGATACACGTGGAACGTTCAAGGTCGAACAATGTCAAGGTTGCTCGAGCAGAGGTGTGAGAATGCGGGTCCCCTCATCACTGAGCCTGAGGGTGGTGCCGGGATGTGGCATGGACGTGTGGTACGAAACAGGCAAACTACTCTCCCATGTTTGAGATGGTTCGTCCTCTTGCTCGCATCGTACGATCAGCAGGGCATCATGTTAGTCCATACAGCTGGGAATTCTAAGGCCTGGATGCAAGAATGCTCGCTCGATGAGCTGCTCTTGACGTGGGCTCCCTTGAGGGCCATCTCTCGGGGCCCGGTACCCCTTGCACCCCCCCCCCTTGCCGTGGCCCCTTGAAGGCCATCTCTCGGGGCCCGGTACCCCTTGCACCCCCCTGCCGTGGGCCCCTTGAGGGCCATCTCTCGGGGCCCGGTACCCCTTGCACCCACCCCCCCTTGCCGTGTGCCCCAGACGCGTAGGAACGCTTTGAAAGATGGAGGACAAATATATTAGGGGTGGTAGCTGGGGTCTGGGCCCATACTACAGTTATTTCGTCATGTTTTAACTGTAGAATAGCAACTCAAGGGATTACCGATTCCTTGTGCTACTCCCAAACATTACTGCGGACATTCTGTGATTAATATTTAACTCACATTAATTTAGCTCCCCCAGTTCCTACGCCCCTGCTTAGCACTGGGAGGTAACAAGGTATAGTAATAATTATCAAAGGTTACGGTCGTGCTGATTTATCTGCGTTAGGTAGTACTGGGTAGTATATTTGATCACTCGATTTAGATCTGTTTGATTATCAAGTCTCATCCTTGGTTTATTCTTGTTGGTTACCCCACGAACTTGTTCCCAACGTCTTCAACGCGCCCACCAGCTGTTCGTGTATCTGGTGGTTTGAGGGGAGGGCGGGAAGGGGGGGGGGTTGGAGGGGAGACAGCCACGTGCCTCCATCCACCGCTCGCTCGCTCTAGCCCGTTACATTCAATGTTCTCAAGTGTGATACCATCTGCATTAGACACGTTGTAAAATATAGACTAACGAGTATGTTCTTTAGTGTGTGTTCCGGGCTTCTTATTTCCTATGTTATTATGATCAAGTAAAACCTTGTGCTTCTGATGATAGTGATGGCATAGAAATGTAAATTTATACAGATTTTTATTGGATTTCGCGCGCAAATTATGGCAAAGTCTTGGGTGTGTTCATAGTTCATGGTTCATGGCTATGATAACACGTTGCGAACCGACTGTTTGAAGATATCACTTATTTTCTAGTCCACCCAATGAAAAAAAACAAAAAGTCCACCTCGCGTACATCAGCTAATAAGAATGGTAGTATCCCTGAAATTAGAGCCGAGGCCCTGGCTATGTCGGGGACATCTTCCCCTCCCCTTCCCTTGACGACCTCCCCGAAGACAACGACGACAATGACACCACGAACGATGACAAAGACGATGACCACCGTATCGTGAGAACCCCCATATCCTCCCCCTACCCGTGGCTGGTTCTGACCAGCATGGGACTTCCCTCCCCATATTTCTTAGGCTAGAGTGGCGCATTATGACCTAACGGTTGACGCGCCCTTTAACTCAACGAATCCAAATACATATCACGGTGATGGCGGGGAATAGTTCGGGGGAGGGGGAGAGATCTATGGTAATTGCTCAAGATTTATGTTGAAACTGTATTATCTAATATTTACTACACGGAGTATGACAAATGAATAACCACGTCCATCTTCATTACTCTACGCAATTGCTATTGTTCAGTCCCCACAAACTATAATTACTGTGTCAAGCCGTCACCCACTCACTTCTCTTCTCTTCTCTTCAAAGTTGCGTGTATAAATAGTCCGATGTTTATTTTCTTGCGTGTAACTGTAACGTCTCGGCGGTGACGTAATACCGCATCCGGTCCCGTCTTTGTCCGGCAGGTGACGAACACTTTTGAATGTTGCCCAAGACGCGCGCCGATTGGCCGGCCTCGCGCCCAGCTCGTCGCTCATTGGTCGAGCGGTTTGAACGCTGCCGCCAAGGTCAGGTTTCGATTCAGTTCGCCGGTTTTCTCTTCTGTTCGGTCGCTCGGTCAGTGTCAGTTGGAGCGTCAGTGTGAATAGTTGTTGTGTTTCACTTCGCGCGCGTTTAGTGTTACCAAGTGACAGTGCAGTGTTGGATTATCTTGCACCATGGTTGCAGGAGGAAAGACGGTAAGGACTTTTTGAATCTCGTCAAATTCGAACGTTTTCTACACCGCCTTCTGTAGTTTCTTCCTTGTATTATTTGAAATAACCTCGTCAAATTCGAACGTTTTCTACACCGCCTCCCGTAGTTTCTTCTCGCTAACTTAGATTACAAAGAGAAATGAACTTGGCATTCAAATACTTATAATACGCTTCCGACTTGAGCATTTCACTTCGAAGACAGGATGTCAAACTATCAATCTCAACTAGGCTAGTTGATTGTTGACGTTTGCCAAGACAGATCGACGAGTTTGTGTTATTAAACTGTGATTATTGCCTGTACTGTGTTATTAAACTGTGATTATTGCCTGGACGGTGGTTGATGAGGAGAAAGGCTTGGAATCGAGTCGATCAACTAGGCTACTCTCACACTGCACACTTGTTGAATCCATACCGGGCGGGCTGGCCACGCCCACTAGTTCGTTACTCACGGGAACTTCTATTGTACTGACGTGAGACGAGATCCTGGCCCTCGCGCGGTGAAATCATCGTTTATTGATTGTCTCACGTTCGCACGACAATTATTTGTGTGCCATCGAAATTATATACGAAGCACGACTTATAACGTTGACATCATGAAATATTTCAATTTTAATTTCATTGTCTTTAAAATATACCTCCCGGTGGTAATATCACCATATTTCACATCACGTAAGCTTTACATGCAACATTGACGAGATGAGAATTTGATTGCTATGGCAAGCATTGCAGTAGGGTAGTTGAAGATTAAAAATATGGAAATATTAAACAAGGACAACAAACTCTTTGTATTTCCTTAATTATGTAAAATTGTACCTTTTATATTTTTGTGTTCAAAATCACAAAAATCATTATTGTTCTACTTAATTTATAAACAAATATTGTCAATACCTATTTTTGGCCTATATATGTATTTATATATTTGTGAAATATTTCACGGTGGCTTGAAATTTCACAATTCACTGAATTCAATTCACTTTCAAATTTTACTGAAATATTTCAAGGCTTCAAGCCTTGTAGGCTGGTACATACGATTAGGGCTCTGGTCCAAACTACAGTTATTTCGCGTCACGTAAAAATGGCAACTCAAGGGATTACGTTTTAACGTTATCCTAAGAACGTTACGTATCCTAAGAAATTACCAAATATAAATTTGTGATTTGATGATTTAATTTTAGCAATATTACGCGTGCGGCAGACATGGTGGGGGGGACGTGCCCCCACCACGAATCGCTGCCACTGCCTACGAGGACGTGGGTTCGAGCCCCGGCCTCGCATAGGGCGTGTTTTTTGTAATCGTCCTCCCTCGTCATCTATCACCACTCATCGTCTAAATGCATGCATAGGTACTGCTGTTTATTTTCACAGTTTGACAGTTTCATTTTGTAATATGCTAGTTTTCGACAGTTTCATATTGTCAGTTTGTTAGTTTTAATCATTTCTTATTGTCATTTTGTCAGTTTTTCATTTTCACAGTTTGACAGATTCATTTTGTTAATTTGTTAGTTTTCGTCAGTTTCATATTGTAAGTATTGTCAGTTGTTATTTAACCATGTGTTGCATATTAATTAGATTTTAGATTTTTTGTTTAGTGGTAGGGGGACACCTAAAAGTAAATTATTTTCGTTTTTTTTTAACGCTAGGCAACAGAAATGATCATCATTTCATTATCATCATAGGCCTGCTCTTGATTGTGGGTGCCTATTCTATGGTTGTGTAGGTTATTGCATTGGGGGATCGGCCTCCATGCCTGTTTGTAATTGCAACTTGCACCTACTCTTGCTTTGCTACCGAGGCCCAGGCTGGAGAGCGCTCGCCGTCGGGCTATGTGAAGCTCGGTGTGCTGCCTGCTAGTTGTTCACGGTACAAGCTACAGCGTGGGCGTGATGCTCCACGTAGATAAGGTTAGGAGATGTTTCTAACGACACTAGACTCAAGGCCGTGTCTTACAGGCCTAGGTGCAAACTGCGCCGTCACGACGAGCGGTCGGCCAGGCAGCGAGGGCCAGAGCGACGCCCGGGTCTAGAACCCAGCGCATCACGACGCCCGGGACTAGAACCCAGCTCGTGTCACGTCACCCGGGCCTAGAACCCAGCTCGTGTCCCGTCACCCGGGACTAGAACCCAGCCCGTGTCTCGCGCACGGTCCAGGTTTTAGCCTGTGACATAATCAGCCGGAATGGCCACGACGTTGACGCGCAGTTAACCACATACCAATCAATCAATCAATCAATCAATCAATCAATCAATCAATCAAATAAATCAATTAATTCTCTTTCTATCAGATGTCACGGCGTTGTTGCCTAATCTTATGTTCTTTTGTTCACTTGCTACAGAGAATCGATTTTAACTTTTACGATTAAATTACGTTCCCCCTTGCCACCTGTAATTGTAATTGTAATTCTGAAGTTATAGTTTTATTGTGCACATAGTTCCAGCTGTGTGAAGGCTCTTATCGCAGGAGTCGCAAACATGCTCAAGTTTACAAGCTAGCAACAGAATGGCACGTACTAGTGATGGTGGCCGTGCAGTGCCAGCCCCAGGGTGTTAGTAGCAGAGTCAGTGATGTCGCAGGTTCCCACACTACGGCTTCTCATGCCGGGGACACTCACGCCGTCCTAGACCCTGTGTGAAGGCTCTTATCGCAGGAGTCGCAAACATGCTCAAGTTTACAAGCTAGCAACAGAATGGCACGTACTAGTGATGGTGGCCGTGCAGTGCCAGCCCCCAGGGTGTTAGTAGCAGAGTCAGTGATGTCGCAGGGGCTCCCACACTACGGCTTCTCATGCCGGGGACACTCACGCCGTCCTAGACCCTGTGTGAAGGCTCTTATCGCAGGAGTCGCAAACATGCTCAAGTTTACAAGCTAGCAACAGAATGGCACGTACTAGTGATGGTGGCCGTGCAGTGCCAGCCCCCAGGGTGTTAGTAGCAGAGTCAGTGATGTCGCAGGCTCCCACACTACGGCTTCTCATGCCGGGGACACTCACGCTGTCCTAGACCCTGTGTGAAGGCTCTTATCGCAGGAGACGCAAACATGCTCAAGTTTACAAGCTAGCAAACAGAATGGCACGTACTAGTGATGGTGGCCGTGCAGTGCCAGCCCCCAGGGTGTTAGTAGCAGAGTCAGTGATGTCGCAGGCTCCCACACTACGGCTTCTCATGCCGGGGACACTCACGCTGTCCTAGACCCTGTGTGAAGGCTCTTATCGCAGGAGGCGCAAACATGCTCAAGTTTACAAGCTAGCAACAGAATGGCACGTACTAGTGATGGTGGCCGTGCAGTGCCAGCCCCCAGGGTGTTAGTAGCAGAGTCAGTGATGTCGCAGGTTCCCACACTACGGCTTCTCATGCCGGGGACACTCACGCTGTCCTAGACCCTGTGTGAAGGCTCTTATCGCAGGAGGCGCAAACATGCTCAAGTTTACAAGCTAGCAACAGAATGGCACGTACTAGTGATGGTGGCCGTGCAGTGCCAGCCCCCAGGGTGTTAGTAGCAGAGTCAGTGATGTCGCAGGCCCCACACACGGCTTCTCATGCCGGGGACACTCACGCTGTCCTAGACCCTGTGTGAAGGCTCTTATCGCAGGAGACGCAAACATGCTCAAGTTTACAAGCTAGCAACAGAATGGCACGTACTAGTGATGGTGGCCGTGCAGTGCCAGCCCCCAGGGTGTTAGTAGCAGAGTCAGTGATGTCGCAGGCTCCCACACTACGGCTTCTCATGCCGGGGACACTCACGCCGTCCTAGACCCTGTGTGAAGGCTCTTATCGCAGGAGGCGCAAACATGCTCAAGTTTACAAGCTAGCAACAGAATGGCACGTACTAGTGATGGTGGCCGTGCAGTGCCAGCCCCCAGGGTGTTAGTAGCAGAGTCAGTGTCGGGTTACCCGATGTCGCAGGTCCCACACTACGGCTTCTCATGCCGGGGACACTCACGCTGTCCTAGACCCTGTGTGAAGGCTCTTATCGCAGGAGGCGCAAACATGCTCAAGTTTACAAGCTAGCAACAGAATGGCACGTACTAGTGATGGTGGCCGTGCAGTGCCAGCCCCAGGGTGTTAGTAGCAGAGTCAGTGTCGTGTTACCCGATGTCGCAGGTAACACTACGGCTTCTCATGCCGGGGACACTCACGCTGTCCTAGACCCTGTGTGAAGGCTCTTATCGCAGGAGTCGCAAACATGCTCAAGTTTACAAGCTAGCAACAGAATGGCACGTACTAGTGATGGTGGCCGTGCAGTGCCAGCCCCCAGGGTGTTAGTAGCAGAGTCAGTGATGTCGCAGGTTCCCACACTACGGCTTCTCATGCCGGGGACACTCACGCTGTCCTAGACCCTGTGTGAAGGCTCTTATCGCAGGAGGCGCAAACATGCTCAAGTTTACAAGCTAGCAACAGAATGGCACGTACTAGTGATGGTGGCCGTGCAGTGCCAGCCCCCAGGGTGTTAGTAGCAGAGTCAGTGATGTCGCAGGCTCCCACACTACGGCTTCTCATGCCGGGGACACTCACGCTGTCCTAGACCCTGTGTGAAGGCTCTTATCGCAGGAGGCGCAAACATGCTCAAGTTTACAAGCTAGCAACAGAATGGCACGTACTAGTGATGGTGGCCGTGCAGTGCCAGCCCCCAGGGTGTTAGTAGCAGAGTCAGTGTCGGGTTACCCGATGTCGCAGGCTCCCACACTACGGCTTCTCATGCCGGGGACACTCACGCTGTCCTAGACCCTGTGTGAAGGCTCTTATCGCAGGAGACGCAAACATGCTCGAAGTTACAAGCTAGCAACAGAATGGCACGTACTAGTGATGGTGGCCGTGCAGTGCCAGCCCCCAGGGTGTTAGTAGCAGAGTCAGTGTCGGGTTACCCGATGTCGCAGGAGGTTCCCACACTACGGCTTCTCATGCCGGGGACACTCACGCTGTCCTAGACCCTGTGTGAAGGCTCTTATCGCAGGAGACGCAAACATGCTCAAGTTTACAAGCTAGCAACAGAATGGCACGTACTAGTGATGGTGGCCGTGCACACTGTAACAAATCTTGGGTGATCTACCATTATGTGAGGGCCGCAATCTACTATTATGGAATGGTAAAGTCGTCTCCAGAGACTCATAAACGGTAGAAATACCATTATATATTCACGAATACAGTTTACCGATATTATAAATACACGCACACAACGATAATTATAAATGATTTAACAATAATTGAGCCGAGATTCTTCATAGCTTAAAAAGCAACTACCTATTTAAGAAGCCGGCAAATTTACTATTGTGTAAGGAAACATTCACTCGCAGCATATGGTTCAAATGCATTTATAGTTCCGAGAACTCGACTATTAGAGAATGGCTCATATTTCTAAATATTACCGTCAAACTACTATTTAACGCGGCCGGTGATCTCCCATTTTGTGAGGGTAAATTCGCAGGCAGCGTATTGTACAACACGACATTTCTTATGAGGAATCATCTACATGTGAACGGCTGTGGTACTATAGCATGTCGTTCAAACTATTATTTATCGTGGCCGGTGATCTCCAATTATGCGAGCGTCAACTCGCAGGCAGCGTATTATCAAAACATTATATATTTATGATAAATAACGTATATGTAAATGGCTGATTTACTTTAGTGTGTCCTTCTAACTACTATTTATCGCGTACGGATAATCTCCAATTATGTTACGACAAATTCGTTTGCACAATAATGTTAAAACACGATATTTCTATGGTAAAGTCACACATATGTGAATGGCTTATGTACTTTAGTGTGTCCTTCAAAATACAGTTAATCGCGGACGGAGAAGAAATCTCCCATGTTACGAAATAAATTTCACAGGCAGCATATGAATTTTTAAAAAAAAACGATATTTCTATGATATTTTGTGTTCGCTAAGCGACGAAAAACGTATGACTTAAAAACCATACTCAATAGTGCGTTTATCATGAGATGCATTTCTTCGATATTTAAATTAAAAACGCTGCAGATACAAGGTTATAGTTTCAAGGGCTCCGGGAATTTAATTAAGATTAGAGTAAATAAAAAAATAACGAAAAACGTAGAAGTTTTCATGATAAATTATTATGTTTATTTATATAATTTATTTAAACGTGGTAGGTATAACTTCAGACATTTGCAATGAGTCCAACCCGATCAGAATCGAAGTAGCCCTTTGAATCGTACTATAACAAACACACATCAATAACTCCTATATTTTTCCTTGCGTTGGACAGTGTAGGTTCGCATTACTCTACTCGTTAAGATCATTCTTGGTGCAAGTGAAAACAACTTACCTTTCAAAATTGTTATGCATATAGGTTTTCTATGATGTTAAAATAACCCTAAAAATTGATTCCACAATACTGTGCGATTGGAAAAACTCATTCATCATTCTCCTTGAAAAGAGGACTACCTTTATGATAGTCCAGCATTGGGTTCCCAGCTATGAGATACGTTTTTGTCTCTGACCTTCAGGGGAACCAGTTTGTTTTCATAAAAAACATTTTTTTTAAAATGATGCTCATTCTTATACAGGTGGTATCGATGTTTGTTGCTGGACTATGTGTGTTAATGTTTTCTTACCCATGCATTCGATGTTTTCTAATATTACCCAAAATATAATAGATTTAAAGTTTTAACCTTAATTTGTCCAATAAAGAACACTAACACTTTACTGTACTAAAATTGCACTTAAATTACCTATACCTGTTCAAAAAGTGTCATGTGATGGCTTGTTATTACAAATTAAATAAGATAGATATACTATGTTTGATAAAAACCCGTAATTGGAATAAAAACATGTTCTAGGTTTAATCATACAACATGATTTTATAATCTTGCATCTCAGGAAATCGAAGGATTATTATTTTTAATATGAAGTTCTTTCCAATATGAATTGTACTTCATTTCATTGAAACTTGACCTGTGTCACAATGCAGTTTGAGTATAAGACGGCAATTTTAAATACTGTTTATAATTTCTAAATGCATCCTTCTTTTAATATTCCATTTCCATTCTCATTTCTTCCTGTAACCCTCTCGCACTCACACATACACTGCACAAACCTACATTTTCTCTCTGCATACAAAAAACATGAACAGAAAATTCATTTCTATTTAATACTTATAACTTATGTGTGTTGTATTGCGATTCGTTATTTGAAGAACCAACGTCAATAACGTAACGAGAAAAAATTCGTGTGTTACAAGGTCCATTTCTTTTTTTATCAATACATCGCATTAAATCATTGAGCTATAATCATTATATTTCCTTCTGCGTTCTTTCATCAAATGCATCATGCAACGCATATTAGTCCTGCAAGCTGCCTAAGTATAGACGGGGGCTGTGATTCCAGAAATAAGGTGGGGTGAAGGGCGAACAGGTTATTGGATTGGATTTGATTTGAGGGACATACTGCCTTCTGCCACCAAATTCAGTATCAGTTGAGAATCACATTCTGCTTGTATACAGTACAATCAAAAAAAAAATTATTTCAGTACGTATTAAACAAATGAGAAATAAAATGTTTTAAATATTAACTCGACTAACTTAATAAAACTAACATGCCTCCAATACTTCATTTTTTAATCACATACGTGCGGAGGTTTCTGCTTAATATCCGTTATATATATTTCAATTATGTTCTTGTTAGACTGGACGAAGTTTGAAGTCATAACCAAACTCAAGCGAGCTTCCACGATACAAGCAAAAAATGTGCGGTCGTACATATTGAACTAATTTTAGATTTTTTACATTTACACATATTTTGCCAAATTTGGTCCATTGATCACACAATATATGAAGATTTTTTATGGTCTAGGAGGACTCATAGTTAAAAAGTTATTTAAATAGAAAAGGGGGGCTACGTACGAGAAATAACTTCAATTAAGGGTTTACATGTCTATCGAAAAAAGATTAAATAGAACTCCAAACGTTGAAAAATATTTGAAACAAACAAAATATTGCGATATAATAACTGTGTAAATAAACTGCTCACTTAATTTCATAAGTATTTTATTGTTTCGCCATTAAAGGTGGAGTAAAACACGTGACTTTTTTAATTGATCCGTAATCACAACTACTACTTCTGATCGTCACTTCCGATAAAGTTAAATTTTACTCTTAAAATATGAAGTGAATTAACCAAATATTCAGTGTTATGAAATAAAAAGAGAATCAATATTTCAAGACTCAGACTAGTACCGTATTATATAATCGTGGTTTAATTTCTAAAACAATGCAATGGCAATATGGATAATGTTTATATTATTTATCAGGGTGTGATAAACGATGAATTTGCACAAATTACATAATATGTTCATGTAAATATTGCAGTGTGATCTAAGCTCAGATTTCATGAAATGGAGTAACACATCGTTTTCAACAACCTAACTATTTGTTCCTAGTTTCGAGGAAACACAGTACACTGGCTGGACACATCTAGCCTACCCCGCTCCTCCAAGGTAATAAATACCAATGCCTGAGCCGAAACATCTGCATTCTGCAAGCCGTCCGTAAACCGTTACACACAAAGAGAGAGATCGCGCGAGGGTGGGTTTGCTTGGCAGGTTTCATCGAGAGCGTTCATTTCATTCGGCACCTTTTAACAGGACAGACGTTTTACTCACTTCGTGCTGCTTATAATATAATACTGTGTATATTTTTCTCATCTCATCTCTAGCAGATAATCAGAGATCTATTGACATCTCATGAAGTTACATGATAATCAATTATTATGAAAATTATTTTTCTTGCAGGACAACTCGAAACCGGATACCTGGAGCTGCTGGACGAATACACCTGATCGTTCGAATATTCATCATCATGGGATGGGCAGGTTTTGGATTGGTGATGATAGCTGAGCTTCTTCGTTGATATTATTACTAGATAATTACGTCTTCGTTTCAGATATACAACACATCGCGCATTACTATTCTCAATTGAATCCACCAGTTCTCGCCAGACTATTCAAGCAACATCGATGGGTGACTGCTACACATATTAGTCGAATAATTTTAACTTCATTACTTCAACTTTGTTTTAGATGGAAAACAACTGATTATTGTGCCAAATTGAATCCACCAGTTCAGTGTGAAGTAGATCGCTCGCACTATAAATGAAACATTTCCTATAATAACCGCAACAATTCCCTATTATGCAAGCGATGTTTTCCCAAAATAAAAATAAAATTTTACAAAAAGAACCCTAACGATCCATCATTATGTGATAGTAGTTTGCTCACACTAAGAGTGGAAAGTTTACTAAAACAAACCAGACGATGTGTCATTATGTGATGGTAGTTTGCTCATTATAGAAATGAACAATAAACTAAAGCAAACCAGATAATCTATCATTGTGATAGAGTAGTTTATAAATAATATACGTGAAAGATTTACGAAAACGTAACCAACGATCTATCGTTATCTCATGGTAGTATACTCATAATAAACTAACAGTTTTACTAAAACGTAACGAACGATTTACAATTATTTGAGTGTCGTTCGCTCACAAGAAAAGTATAAGTTTGACTATAACGCGACTAACAAGCTACAATATGCAAGGGTAGGTTGCGCCCGATTAAATAACACGTTTACTAGAACGGGATGAACGATTTACAATTATGTGAGGGTAGTTCACTCATAGACGTTTGGCGTAGATCAACAATTATATACTTAGCAGCAGGTCTTGCCAAATATATAATGGTAGATCACGCGGCGAATTTCCTTACAGTGCAGTGCCAGCCCCCAGGTGTTAGTAGCAGAGTCAGTGATGTCGCAGGCTCCCACACTACGGCTTCTCATGCCGGGGACACTCACGCTGTCCTAGACCCTGTGTGAAGGCTCTTATCGCAGGAGACGCAAACATGCTCAAGTTTACAAGCTAGCAACAGAATGGCACGTACTAGTGATGGTGGCCGTGCAGTGCCAGCCCCAGGGTGTTAGTAGCAGAGTCAGTGTCGGGTTACCCGATGTCGCAGGCTCCCACACTACGGCTTCTCATGCCGGGGACACTCACGCTGTCCTAGACCCTGTGTGAAGGCTCTTATCGCAGGAGGCGCAAACATGCTCAAGTTTACAAGCTAGCAACAGAATGGCACGTACTAGTGATGGTGGCCGTGCAGTGCCAGCCCCCAGGGTGTTAGTAGCAGAGTCAGTGTCGGGTTACCCGATGTCGCAGGCTCCCACACTACGGCTTCTCATGCCGGGGACACTCACGCTGTCCTAGACCCTGTGTGAAGGCTCTTATCGCAGGAGACGCAAACATGCTCAAGTTTACAAGCTAGCAACAGAATGGCACGTACTAGTGATGGTGGCCGTGCAGTGCCAGCCCCCAGGGTGTTAGTAGCAGAGTCAGTGTCGGGTTACCCGATGTCGCAGGCTCCCACACTACGGCTTCTCATGCCGGGGACACTCACGCTGTCCTAGACCCTGTGTGAAGGCTCTTATCGCAGGAGACGCAAACATGCTCAAGTTTACAAGCTAGCAACAGAATGGCACGTACTAGTGATGGTGGCCGTGCAGTGCCAGCCCCCAGGGTGTTAGTAGCAGAGTCAGTGTCGGGTTACCCGATGTCGCAGGAGGTTCCCACACTACGGCTTCTCATGCCGGGGACACTCACGCTGTCCTAGACCCTGTGTGAAGGCTCTTATCGCAGGAGACGCAAACATGCTCAAGTTTACAAGCTAGCAACAGAATGGCACGTACTAGTGATGGTGGCCGTGCAGTGCCAGCCCCCAGGGTGTTAGTAGCAGAGTCAGTGATGTCGCAGGCTCCCACACTACGGCTTCTCATGCCGGGGACACTCACGCTGTCCTAGACCCTGTGTGAAGGCTCTTATCGCAGGAGGTGCAAACATGCTCAAGTTTACAAGCTAGCAACAGAATGGCACGTACTAGTGATGGTGGCCGTGCAGTGCCAGCCCCCAGGGTGCTAGTAGCAGAGTCAGTGTCGGGTTACCCCATGTCGCAGGCTCCCACACTACGGCTTCTCATGCCGGGGACACTCAAGCTGTCCTAGACTCTGTGTGAAGGCTTTTTATCGCAGGAGGCGCAAACATGCTCAAGTTTACAAGCTAGCAACAGAATGGCACGTACTAGTGATGGTGGCCGTGCAGTGCCAGCCCCCAGGGTGTTAGTAGCAGAGTCAGTGTCAGGTTACCCGATGTCGCAGGCTCCCACACTACGGCTTCTCATGCCGGGGACACTCACGCCGTCCTAGACCCTGTGTGAAGGCTCTTATCGCAGGAGGCGCAAACATGCTCAAGTTTACAAGCTAGCAACAGAATGGCACGTACTAGTGATGGTGGCCGTGCAGTGCCAGCCCCCAGGGTGTTAGTAGCAGAGTCAGTGATGTCGCAGGCTCCCACACTACGGCTTCTCATGCCGGGGACACTCACGCTGTCCTAGACCCTGTGTGAAGGCTCTTATCGCAGGAGACGCAAACATGCTCAAGTTTACAAGCTAGCAACAGAATGGCACGTACTAGTGATGGTGGCCGTGCAGTGCCAGCCCCCAGGGTGTTAGTAGCAGAGTCAGTGATGTCGCAGGCTCCCACACTACGGCTTCTCATGAAGGGGACACCCACGCAGTCCTAGACCCTGTGTGAAGGCTCTTATCGCAGGAGACGCAAACATGCTCAAGTTTACAAGCTAGCAACAGAATGGCACGTACTAGGATGGTGGCCGTGCAGTGCCAGCCCCCAGGGTGTTAGTAGCAGAGTCAGTGATGTCGCAGGCTCCCACACTACGGCTTCTCATGCCGGGGACACTCACGCTGTCCTAGACCCTGTGTGAAGGCTCTTATCGCAGGAGGCGCAAACATGCTCAAGTTTACAAGCTAGCAACAGAATGGCACGTACTAGTGATGGTGGCCGTGCAGTGCCAGCCCCCAGGGTGTAGTAGCAGAGTCAGTGGAGTGTCGCAGGCTCCCACACTACGGCTTCTCATGCGGGGACACTCACGCTGTCCTAGACCTGTGTGAAGGCTCTTATCGCAGGAGGCGCAAACATGCTCAAGTTTACAAGCTAGCAACAGAATGGCACGTACTAGTGATGGTGGCCGTGCAGTGCCAGCCCCCAGGGTGTTAGTAGCAGAGTCAGTGGGGTGTCGCAGGCTCCCACACTACGGCTTCTCATGCCGGGGACACTCACGCGTCCTAGACCCTGTGTGAAGGCTTATCGCAGGAGGCGCAACATGCTCAAGTTTACAAGCTAGCAACAGATGGCACGTACTAGTGATGGTGGCGTGCAGTGCCAGCCCCCAGGGTGTTAGTAGCAGAGTCAGTGATGTCGCAGGCTCCCACACTACGGCTTCTCATGCCGGGGACACCACGCTGTCCTAGACCCTGTGTGAAGGCTCTTATCGCAGGAGGCGCAAACATGCTCAAGTTTACAAGCTAGCAACAGAATGGCACGTACTAGTGATGGTGGCGTGCAGTGCCAGCCCCAGGGTGTTAGTAGCAGAGTCAGGTCGGTTACCCGATGTGCAGGCTCCCGCACTACGGCTTCTCATGCCGGGGACACTCACGCGTCCTAGACCCTGTGTGAAGGCTCTTACGCAGGAGGTCCAAACATGCTCAAGTTTACAAGCTAGCAACAGAATGGCACGTACTAGTGATGGTGGCCGTGCAGTGCCAGCCCCCAGGGGTTAGTAGCAGGAGTCAGCGGTTCGATGTCGCAGGCTCCCACACTACGGCTTCTCATGCCGGGGACACTCACGCCGGTCCTAGACCCTGTGTGAAGGCTCTTATCGCAGGAGGTGCAAACATGCTCAAGTTTACAAGCTAGCAACAGAATGGCACGTACTAGGATGGTGGCCGTGCAGTGCCAGCCCCAGGGTTTAGTAGCAGAGTCAGTCGGGATGTCGCAGGCTCCCCACTACGGCTTCTCATGCCGGGGACACTCACGCCGTCCTAGACCCTGTGTGAAGGCTCTTATCGCAGGAGGTGCAAACATGCTCAAGTTTACAAGCTAGCAACAGAATGGCCACGTACTAGTGATGGTGGCCGTGCAGTGCCAGCCCCCAGGGTGTTAGTAGCAGAGTCAGTGATGTGCGCAGGCTCCCGCACTACGGCTTCTCATGCCGGGGACACTCACGCTGTCCTAGACCCTGTGTGAAGGCTCTTATCGCAGGAGGCGCAAACATGCTCAAGTTTACAAGCTAGCAACAGAATGGCACGTACTAGTGATGGTGGCCGTGCAGTGCCAGCCCCCAGGGGTTAGTAGCAGAGTCAGTGTACAGTCGCAGGTCCCACACTACGGCTTCTCATGCCGGGGACACTCACGCTGTCCTAGACCCTGTGTGAAGCTTTATCGCAGGAGGCGCAAACATGCCTCAAGTTTACAAGCTAGCAACAGAATGGCACGTACTAGTGATGGTGGCCGTGCCAGTGCCAGCCACCAGGGTGTTAGTAGCAGAGTCAGTGTCGGGTTACCCGATGTCGCAGGTAACACTACGGCTTCTCATGCCGGGGACACTCACGCTGGTCCTAGACCCTGTGTGAAGGCTCTATATCGCAGGGGCGCAAACATGCTCAAGTTTACAAGCTAGCAACAGAATGGACGTACTAGTGATGTGGCCGTGCAGTGCCAGCCCCCAGGGTGTTAGTAGCAGAGTCAGTGATGTCGCAGGCTCCGACCTACGGCTTCTCATGCCGGGGACACTCACGCCGTCCTAGGACCCTGTGTGAAGGCTCTTATCGCAGGAGGTGCAAACATGCTCAAGTTTACAAGCTAGCAACAGAATGGCACGTACTAGTGATGGTGGCGTGCAGTGCCAGCCCCCAGGGTGTTAGTAGCAGAGTCAGTGTCGGGTTACCCGATGTCGCAGGCTCCCACACTACGGCTTCTCATGCCGGGGACACTCACGCTGTCCTAGACCCTGTGTGAAGGCTCTTATCGCAGGAGGCGCAAACATGCTCAAGTTTACAAGCTAGCAACAGAATGGCACGTACTAGTGATGGTGGCCGTGCAGTGCCAGCCCCCAGGGTGTGAGCAGCAGAGTCAGTGATGTCGCAGGCTCCCGCACTACGGCTTCTCATGCCGGGGACACTCACGCTGTCCTAGACCCTGTGTGAAGGCTCTTATCGCAGGAGGCGCAAACATGCTCAAGTTTACAAGCTAGCAACAGAATGGCACGTACTAGTGATGGTGGCCGTGCAGTGCCAGCCCCCAGGGTGTTAGTAGCAGAGTCAGTGTCGGGTTACCCGATGTCGCAGGAGGTTCCCACACTACGGCTTCTCATGCCGGGGACACTCACGCTGTCCTAGACTCTACGTGACGCTACTACACTATAGTCTGCCTGGTGAAGAAGAGCTCACGATCCTATGATAGATATTCTTCCTTGCCACACAGAAACACCCGTGATGATCCCCGAAACTAGAGGCGAGCTCTATCAATGTCGTCGGGGACCCTGCCCCCTTCCCTTGACGACCTCACCAACGACGATGACAACAATGACGACCGCGACGTGAGAACCCCCTTTTCCTCGCCCTACCCGTGACTCCCCCCACCTCCCCCTACCCGTGGCTGGTTCTGACCAGATGGGCCCCTCCCCTCCTCCCCATATCCCTAGACTAGAGTGGCTCAGTACGACTTAACGGTTGACGCGCCCTTAATCCAAATACTAGTCTAAAACTAAAAAACTAAAATTATGCCATGATGTGAAGGAAGATCTTACCCCGAGACAAGTGGAGTGGAATCTGCAGCATGTGGAAGTCTGGTGTTAAAAGTTACTGAACATTTAGGGAGTGTAGAGGGATAGGTCGTATAACGGGGGGGGGGGGGGAGAGAGGTCCAGGGTTCGATTCCCGCTATAGGCAGAAGTTTTTTCAATCTGATTTGGACTTAACTTTAGGAAGGAATTTGTAAACGGGGATTTTGGAGCAGTCTTAGCAACGAGGCACATATAATAAATTCAAAGTTGTTCTGAATCGGCCTTGTTGATTCTGGCGTTGATCCGCGGGTGTTCGCACTGTCCATGTAGGCCCCTTACCACTAAATTGCTATATTTCCTCTTTTGTTGGAAACCGGTATCGCTTACTCGTCGATTGCGTCCGGGGCCTACAGGGTTGGCTTAGCGCTTTGGTTTACTCTCCCCACTGAAAATCAGTTATAAAAACTGTGTGGGTAGACTCTAAATACTTACAATGTTATGTTTCCGTTATGTTGTTGAAAGGGTAGAATCTACACACTCTGCCTCGCTAAGACACCTGGTTTTTATTACTAGTAAAATCAACTTGGGTTGAAGGAGGGCTAACTCCCTTGCGTCTAGGTGCATACAACACCGTCGTAAGGTAGTCGTTTCTAAACAGATAATAGAGTACACTATTATCTGTGCCTGCAGCGTTGCTGGGCATGCGTCTCCTAAGAGGCGCGCGGACCTGACTCGTCGTTCACATCGGGGGTTTTGACTCGTGTTGAAATGCCGACCAGCGTTGCAACTCTGTGCGTACATCACAAGAATTACCCGCGTTTTCGACCGACCCGCGTAAAAAGCTCGTGATAAAACCAGGTCTTAGAGTTTCTACCGGTTCGTCTCACGAGTGAGTTTCTCCGAGGTTCTCACTAATCGTCTTCAAGGTCACGGAACAGAACAGCCTGTTTTATTACAAGTGTGGATCCCATGATAATAACAATGATCACGCTCGACCTTGGGTACCTACCTAATCTAACCCGGGTAAGAGATAGCCCGCTCTTCCACGAACACTGACGTCATGGATATCTTCCATGTGTGTGACGTCATGGTGCATTCCTACAGATGATGCGCGCGCCGCCGGGCACAGCTCAGCTCATTCACGTCAAACAGACGCTATACGGGAGATTACGGGAAATTCGCGTTTTCAAAATGTTTTTCCATCAAAATGCACTATTTTTAACTTACACTAAGGTTATCCAATGTTATTTTTTTTATCTTTGGTAGTTGTCAAGGAAGCGGAAACAGGGTTCTTTCTATTTCTACAATAGTAACACTTTTCAAGAAATTACTTATAAATTTTTCAGGTTACTTTACTTTCACCAAATCTAATACCGTACCCGTGCTGGTATAACAACAACTACAACAACACGGGGGGGGGGGGGGGGGGGGCGAATAATAGTTATTTTAGGTATCAGAAATGGCTGGAAATTAATCAATTCTAAATTCAACAATTTGTTGGGGAAAAAATTTTAAAAATCTTTAAATTTTGGGGTTTTGGTTGCCATCGGGGTAATTTTTAAAATTTTTTGAAAA
>JAMZAV010005692.1:0-29463 GCA_024449915.1 Sweltsa coloradensis
CGGGAAGAAAACACCTTTAATCTAGGATCTCTTTTCATCTATCTACATGGCAATTAACGAGAAAGAAATACAATTTTGCCGAAGTATGACTTTGAAATGACATTCCTAAGTAGCACAGTGGGCAAGACGAGAATGGACAGAATAAGAAACACGGACATCAGAGAAATGCAGATGCTGGGTGTAAAGAAGTGGCAGGATGGAAGGACAGGGTTTAAAAGTTGATACGTAGACGGTAGACATGGGCATATGAAAGGAAGGGTGAATATAGGACACCAATGTATGAAAGAAGGATTGAAGAAGGAAGGAAAAGACGTTCAAGGAAGAGATGTAAGGATACCATAGCAGGAGAATGAAGAGGCAAGAGGTGAGAGTTGGAAGAAGAGGAGAAATGGTGATGGATCATAATAACTTAATGATGATGATGATGATGATGATGATGAATGATGATGATGATGCCCATGAAAATTGCTAATTTGTAGTTAGGACCTAGCCGCCTAGGCCTAGATGCCAAAAAAGTTGAAGTAAACTCTAAAGCACTGGCCTAGGCTAATGTGTTAAGCTGACCTGATTGCTGAATCTTGACACGTGTGCGCCTAAAGTTTAGGTGTGTAGTAGATAAAGTAGGTGCTGCGTTCTACTCACTGCTGCGACTCCTGTGAGAGGCGGGCGACTCATCTCTGTCTCGAGATCTCCGCGCAGAAGACCTCGCTCCATCCCGCTTCTCACGATCCCCCAGTCTGTCGCGACCTTGGTCACGCTCCACCGGCCTGTCGCGACCTTGGTCACGGTCACCCAGTCTGTCGCGATTGGGCTCGCGATCACCCGGCCTGTCGCGACTAGGGAAGCCCATTATTCAACAGTCTTCAAGCAGACCACTGATGAAGCTACAAGAAATTAGATTAAGAACATATTATTATTGTTAGGTAGTCAAACATAATCATTCAGTCATTTAAAAATTATGCAGTAGGGGCTAGGGCTAGGCCTACGCCTGCTCTGAAACTTCAAAATTCTGCGTTTCTACGTCCTAAGGCCTAGGCCTAGCTGGGCTTCCAGTTCCAGCCCACCCAAGGCATGTTAGGCCCCTACCCCTACCAAATCAATGACCTCTACGGCCAAGCCGACCTTGAAGGACATACAATGCCTAGAAAAGCTAAAAAAAAAAAAAAGACATAAATACTTACCACAATGATTATAAAACTGCGCACGCGGAAGTATTAATGGAAAATATTAATTCACACTTTAGTTCAGAAAATAACAGCATCTTTTTGCCAATGTGTCGCCATTTTCTTTTGACAAAATCACCGCCGACTATATACGAGAACGTGAGTTTCAGAAAGGCTGTGGAGACATAGATTTGAAAAACAGCGCCAAGCTCTAATTATTAGCGATTTATACTTAAAACGTTTGCTCTTAAATTCTAAGTTGATTGATTGATTGATTGAAAGTTTGCTGTGGGGTGTTGTACTTGTGGTTGTCGTCTCGGAGGTGCGTTGTCAGCAGAAGGGTTAGAAGAAACAACAACAACAACAGTTTTGTTTTGTCTGTTGGCTACATAGTTTGAGATAAAGTGCTGCGCTCTGGGTAGAATTTCCGGAAGCTAGTTTTTAATGTCGGCTTGCAGGCATTTGATGATATGACGTAAAGAAATGACACTTTGCAATACATTTCTTTATCAATGACTGACTCATTCTTTGGATTTAACAATGCTTTAACTGTAAGTAACTATTATATTCCACATTATATGTTTTATTACTATAAATATACATTTTTATTGTATTCCTAGCTAATTTTGACGCGTGCATTTTCACAGCATGGAGGGCAATGGCACCTCGGTCTAAAAGACAATGCCGAAATATTACGTAATATTTCAAGTTTAACGTAACATACTGTTCTAAAAGATTAATTTTTCCACTCAGGGCTTTGAAGAAGGTCTTCACGATGACCCCGGCCAGGGATTGGACGAAGAAGCGGAGGAGTATGACGCACTTAACGACGAGACTTTTGGGGCAGATTCTCTTGGTAAGATTGGTCTTTGTACCTTAGGCCAGGGATTGGACGAAGAAAGGAGGAGTATGACGCGCTTAACGATGAGACTTTTGGGGCAGATTCTCTCTGTAAGATTGGTCTTTGTACCTTAGGCCAGGGATTGGACAAAGAAGCGGAGGAGTATGACGCGCTTAACGATGAGACTTTTGGGGCAGATTCTCTTGGTAAGATTGGTCTTTGTAGGCCGGCTAGACCCTTGGCCTAGGACCTAGAAGACCTAAGGTGGTCTTACCAATGTATTTGATGGAAGCGGAGGAGTAGGGCCTATGACGCGCTAAACGATGAGACTTTTGGGGCAAATTCTCTTGGTAAGATTGGTCTTTGTACCTTAGGCCAGGGATTGGACGAAGAAGCGGAGGAGTATGGAGCCATTCCGTCAAAAGCAGGAATTTGGGAATAAAAATAAAAATAATATTTTTTATTTTATTTTAGCAAAAAACTGTTTGGTCAACACTTCTGTTTTAAAAATTAAACAGTTAAACAAAAAATCTCATTATTCTAACATAGTTTTAAGCATGTTTTCACCGTGTGTTGCCACACGGATGTGACTAAGTGAAATATGCTTAAGTTGGTTGCAATGTAACTAGAGGATGGTACCCCTGACTGATGGGGTGTAGGAAATAAACTCAAGACAGGTGCTGGTACTTGTCAACTGTGCAGTATCAATTTTCTAGGTAAGTCATGTTTCAATATATCTCAATTTCATTTAAATGCTACCTGTTGTAACATCCGTTACACAAAACTGACAAAAGTACTTGTAAATCAGTGAAGGTTATTCTGATAAAAACCAAAACTTCCAAAAGTGAGGTTAGGGTACTCATCTACATGTGGGATATTTTGGTTTATTTCTACATATCATAACTATTAATAAAATGTGTAACGGATGTTACATGTAACGGATGTTACATTATTTGTTAGTTAATGTTTGGTCAATAATTGAGTGAAAACCAATGATACTTGACAACTTAAAATGTTAGGATGGGTCTAGGCTAGGGTCTAGACTACAGGTTCCTGGTAGGCCACCTGTAGGGCCTAGTAAACCTACAATCCTAACCTGACCTAACAAATTTCAAAGTAATAAAAGGTCTGACTCATTAAACAAAATATTGTTATTATAAAATACATAATTGGTAGGCCTAATCTACTTACTTGGTCCAAGACTTCTCTCTATAAAGTTTTTTTTTTTTTTTTTTTTTTTTTTTGATAATTGTATTGTCTTGCCACATCCTTGTTAAATCCATCCTATGTCTCAAAAAAGTTACTAATTTTAATAAAATGTAATGCATAATTCATCAAGCAATAGCTTGCAATCTGTTTCTTTTTTCAAAGAAGGTTTGTTTTCAAGCAAATGCTTCAAACGCTGCGCTTTCAGGTCACTCGTAACATCCGTTACAAAGCACTGTAACATCCGTTACACACTATTTTTATTAATTAACATTCAATTTTGAACTTTTCTCAGAATGTAATGACATGAGGGTATTTCATGATTCCTTGTGAATCACCATATACCAAAATTATTTTTTTACCCTACTTGGAGGGCCTGACTTTTTAGTAGAAATACCACTTAGTGTAAATGTAGTTCCCAAATTAGTAACATCCGTTACAACACTAAATAGTGATATTTCTTGAAGATGGTTAACATGTTTGGAGTGCAATTTTACAGATCAGTAAATCAAAATTATGTGATGTGATATGTGCTACCATAATATGAACAGCTTATATTTTCAAGTCTTAATATATGTGTTAAGTAGTGAAAATGTAACGTCCGTTACATACGGAATGGCTCTATGACGCGCTTAACGATGAGACTTTTGGGGCAGATTCTCTTGGTAAGATTGGTCTTTGTACTTTAGGCCAGGGATTGGACGAAGAAGCGGAGGAGTATGACGCGCTTAACGATGAGACTTTGGGGAGATTCTCTGTAAGATTGGTCTTTGTACCTAGGACCTAGACCTAAGGCAGGGCTCAAAAAATTTATTGAATGGCACATGCCCGGCTGGGCATGTTGAAGATAATTTTACATGCCCAGACAGAAAACTTACATGCCCATTTTTTTTTACAATTAAAATAAGTTACATACACACATGCACACAGACATATAGGGTGAGTAAGGGTAAAAATGAGACACTTTTTCAAATTTTGCCACATAAAACAAAAAGTTGAAGAGATATTCAAAAACAATAAATATCTTGGTAACCTACCATCCTAGGTAGGCTATGTAACTTTGGATTTACATGGTAAGGATCCTGGTCCTAGGCTAGACCAGGCCTTGCCAAGACGTGTTTCTCCAGTCTTGATATTGAGTTCAAGACTCTGGGTTCTACTGAAAGTTAATGACTAGACCTACTTACATAGGCTACTTGTTTGGTTATAGCGTGGCCTGTGGACGCCCACTTGTTTCCTAAATAGGCCTATGTTTTTGGAAATATATTCCACACTAGGTCTAGGCCTATGTGATTCATGTCTAGGTCTAGGCATATTGTACGGTAGCCTAGTTTAAGCATCGTTCACAATTAGGGGCTATGCCCTAGTTCTAAGGCGCAAGGTCAAAAGACGCAAGGTGTAAGTCATGGAAATGCAATACGTTTACAACAACCATGCCATTTTCCACTGCACATTCGTATTTTGAAGCACTACCTTCGTAAAATGTGTGCTCGATAGTTTGTCGTTTGTCCAAATATAGGCTTTAGTTACGGCGGTGTTTCATGTTTAGCCTAATTACAAAATAAGAGCTGATTTGCGTCTAGTACCCGCTCAGCATGAAGAGGATTGAAAATCACTTTGTATCCGCAATGCAAAGGTGATCCAGGTCCCCCCCCCCCCTAGTCCTGCCTCCCCTAGCCCGCCCGCCCTAGCTCTTTTTGCGTTTGTTTTAGTGGCCGGAAAGATCGCAAGCAGCACTGTAGATATTCATAGCCACAAAGATCGTAAAGGCAACCTAGGCCCTACATTATCCAGTAGGCCTTGTATAATCTACATTGGTTGATGTGCAAACTAGGCTAGGCTCCAGGCTGCTTGACTGTGGAGAAAGGACTTTATTTAATATATATTTGGTTTCCTTTGTTTCATTGTGCAATAAATTGTTGGTTATCAAAACACAAGCGTCAACAATTCAATAATAATTGTCACTGTCAGCACCACTAGTCATGTACAATGCCAGCTAATATTGTGGTAAAAAAGAAGGCGCTAATCTAGAGAAGGCTTCTGTCTATTCTAGCCAATTGTAGCTACAGTGCTGCTTGCGAACATTCCGGACACTAAAACTAGAAGTTGCCCTCTTTATCCACTAGATCGCATTGGTGTTCCTTTGCATCGCGGATAGTGCAATGCTTACATTGTTACTTAACATATTGGTGCAAACCACAACCCGATAGAGCTTCAATTTGTGTTGGTCTTGTGGTTAGCGTCTCTGTTTCCAATGCAGAAGGTCCAGGGTTCGATTCCCGCTATGGGTAGAAGTTTTTTAACTTCTGATTTTGACTTCTCCATCAGTTCTTGGTTCAGAATTTGTAAACGGTGACTTTGGAGCTGTCCTAGCAACGACTACGAGGCACATAATAAATTTAAAGCTTCTGAATTGACCTTGTTGATTCTGGTGTTGATTCGCGGGTGTTCGCACTGTCCATACCACTGATTCCTATATTTCCTATTAAAAATATTGATCTTTGGTTCAGATTCAGATTCAGATTTTATTCACCAACTAGACAGGTACATGGCACACTGTATGGGCATCGTCAATGTGTGTATGTTACATTAATACAAAATTACACAACAATATATTTAAACAATGTAGGTACAATATAAAGCTTAGTATTTAAAACAGTAATATTTAAAACAATAAAATACTTCTAATACCAGGTGTGAGGCTAGGTTCAGCCTCCATTCACACTTATCCCGCATCCAACCATTTCCCTGTACTTCCTCCGCTTGGTATCATAATAATGAGTCACCAGGTCAACGACACATCCTCCTTTGGCCTTAAGATTGAAAAAATTCTTGAAGAGAATAGTAACCTTTGCTACACAAATGTGATTTTAGTTCTTGTTTGAATATTGTGGCTTGTTTGATGCTCTTAATTTGTGTAGGAAGTTTATTGTATATTGCGATACACAGATAGTGTGGCCCTTTGGCATACATTGTTGTCTTATGATGGGGTACATGGAGACTATTCTGGGAGCGAGTAGGATAGCTATGTACAGAAGAGTTTGTTAAAAAAAGTTTCTGATTGGTATGCACAAAGAGTGCTGCAGTTAGTATGAGTGAGCATGTGACTGTTAAAATGTTGAGCTTGGGAAACAGTTTGCGGCATGATTGCCAAATTGATGCTCCCGATAGTATACGAATGGCTCGTTTTTGTAGAATGAAAACACGATGTGCACTAGAGGACCCCCCCCAAAATAAGATTGCATATGCTATATGTGAATGTAAATGAGCATGGTATACTAGTTTTAATACAGGCAGGTCAACGAGTGGTTTCAGCCTACGAAGCAGATAACAGCTACTTCTGATTTTGGCGCATAGTTGATCCACATGTGGCGACCAATTAAGAGTGTCTGTTAGGACTAACCCAAGGAACTTCGCCATTGTGTTTCGGCTAATAGACTTCCCATTGCTTCGAATGAGTGGACTCGAGATTTGGGATGTGTATGAAGAATGAAAGGAAAGGTATACACTTTTTGCTGGTTGTAGGGCAAGGAGGTTTGTCTGGCAATAAGATTCCATTGCATTGGCTTGTGAATTTGCCACCGCTATAAGCGATTCCGTGAATTTCTTGTCTGCTGTTAAGAGATGACTGAAGTCATCTACATATTGCGTTACTTTCCCCTCTTTTAAGTAATTCGATGCATCATTCACATATAATAGGAATGCAAGAGGTCCAAGGATTGTTCCTTGTGGAACACCGCTTTTTACCATGAGGGGAGAAGAGAAGTGATGGCTTGTAGTGCCGTTGATGGTATTGTTAATTACTGCAATCTGTGAACGTTCTGATAAAAAAGATGATATCCAATCCTTAGCTTTCCCTCTAATTCCCAGAATATCAAGTTTATTAAGAAGACGAGCGTGGTCAATAGTGTCAAACGCTTTACTTAAATCATAAAATATCCCTAAAGCTACCTCACTGTGATCTAGGGCTACATACAGAGAGTTTAAGAACATGAAAATTGCAGTGATGGTCGATTTGTTTTTTTGGAAACCGTGTTGGTTAGGTGTTATTATCTCATATTTGCTTAAAAATTCTGATATACGATTATACATGGCTTTTTCAAAAATCTTTGAAAATGATGAGATTAATGATATTGGCCGGTAATTGCTAGGGTCCTGTTTATTCCCTTTAAGTTTGTATAGTGGTATAACTTTCGACAATTTTAGTTTGGATGGGAATATGCCCGATACAAACGATTCATTTATGAGAAATGATAGTGGTTCTGCAATAAGGTTGTGACATTTTGCTAGAATTGAGCCGGGTATGCCATCTAGTCCCGAAGAATGTTTCTTACCAAAGCTCTTAATAATATTAGAAACTTCCTTAGGGGAAGTGGGGTAGAGGAAGATTGAATGGGGTTGGTGATATTCATCGAGAGCTGGTGTTGATAACCCCGCTTTTTGTGTTGGTCGTGAATTAACTCCTAGCTCTATGAAAAACTCATTAAATTGTTCCGCAACGATTTTAGGATCCGATATAACATTGCCGTTTATATTCAAGGTTAGGTTACTTTTCTGCTGGGGTGCTATTGATTGTGATTTGACTACTTGCCAAATAGCCTTACTCTTATTGTCAGACCTTAATATTTCCTGTTTGTAATAAAAACGTTTGGCTTCTTTAATGCTGTGCACATGAGCTTTTTTTAGTTGTAAATAAATTTGTTTTTGTAAAGTATCTGTTGGTGCTTGTTTGCACCGATAATGTAAGTTGCGGAGCTGACATGCGTCTGATCGGTGTATAGCTGTTATCCATGGGCTCGACTTTAAGGTTTTGTTTGCTTTGTTTGTCCTCCAAGGGAATGCTACATTAATAAATATGTAAATTTTGATACAAAAAGCTCAAACATATGATTTGAATCAGAAGCAGCTAGCAAGAGGTTCCAGTCAATTGGGATTAACAAATCATAAAAGTGGCCTATGTTTTCGTCACTGAACTTTCTTGTTCGAGTTGTTTTACTCTGATCCATGTCCAGACTTAAGGTGGATAGTTGTAATATGATAGCACAGTGGTCAGAGAATTGTGGGTCAATTGAGTGTGCTGTGATGACCTGATTATCAAAAGATGTAAGTATGTTATCTATCAGAGATCTTGCGTTACCATGAATCCGGGTTGGCGCGTCGATAGTAGTATGAATGTTATAGGACTGAATCAAGTCTTTAAAGAGTTGTGTTTGATTATTGTGAGATAGTAGATTAATATTAAAATCTCCACATATAATTAATTCTGCTTTTGGAAATTTTTTAGTTAATTTAATCAAACATTCCTCAAATTTATCTAAAAAATTGTTTATAATACCTTGTGGGGGTCTGTAAATATTAAGAACTAGTATTTGATTCTTGTTTAACTCCCATATACAACCTGTGATTTCAAATACATTTTCAATTGGGCAAAGTTCGAGATCAGGAATTGGGCTCATAGTTATATTAGGTTTTGCAAGGATGGCCACTCCCCCATATGCTTGAGTTTCCCTGCAGTAAAAGTTAGAATTGCAATAACCTGGCAGACAGAAGTTGCTCAGGCTTTCCCTCAAGAGCCAGTGTTCTTGCAGGCATATTATATCTGCAGATATATCCCCTGCAAGGAGTTCCAATTCCGTTATTTTATTGCTTACTGATCTAATATTTAGTGAGAGGATAGTACTATTCACAAATGATTTTGATTTAGTTTTAGTTGTTACTCTTTGTTTTTTGATCGCTTCTGCTCTAACCCCCATATCTCTCTTCAGTTTCCCGGATTTAAATCTGGGGCTACTTGTATTTGATTTTGATTGGGCCCACCCTTGTTTGTTAAAGTACTAAATATAACATCTCGATATAATGCTCCTAGCTTGTTTGCACCTTGCCAGTTCGGGTGGAGGCCATCTCTGCTCAGATCCCTTATTTTCATGTATGTACTTGCATCAGTGAACCTTACATGTTGCAATTCACATACCCATTTCAAGTTGTCATTTACCTGTTTGATGAACCTAGCCTCTACGTCAGATCTGTATAATATACTGCTTAAGATTACTTGTGCCTCCGAATGAGATTTCTTTACACTTGATATCAAGTCATACATCTCGCCCATTAGATGGTCTGGGGATGGTGTACTTTTCAAGTCGTTGGTACCTACGTGAAGAAGAATCACTTTAGGAGATAGTTTTATGGTATCACCTTCTTCAACGCATTTCCTCAGTTCATCTGTCCTAATTCCCGGGTAGAATTTCACACTTCCCCCTGCAGCTTTAACAACTTCACCCGCTCTTCGTACCATTGAGTCCCCGATGACTAGTGTCCCTTCTAGTTTTGTGGATGTCACTTTCGCTGTGTTATCATTTTTGTGAGATGGTCTCTGGAAAGTACGTGCTCGCTGAGATAGGCCTTGTTCTTGATGCGAATATTCACGCCAGTTTTCCTTGCGATTTCTCATTGAAGTTCGATTGACATTTAGACATTCTGGTCTCAGACCTGAGATCTTCTTCAAGGGTTTAAGCCCGGGTCTTGGCCAGGAAGATTGATAGTCCATTGCATTCACTGGTGACCGGCCTAGGCCTAGGCCTTGGTCAACAGTAGGCCTAGGCATAGAGTCCTTAATCAATCCTAGTGGGGGGCGTGGGTTTGATCTAGGCCCAGAGTCCAGCAATGGGCATGGGACTGGGCTTGACACAGAGCTAGAGTCCGATGTTGGTCTTGGTGATAGACGTTGGTCCCGGCCTAGGCCGTGCCCAGGTAACAAGCCCTTAATCAATCTTTGTGGGGGGCGTGGGTTTGGTCTGGCCACATCTTGGTTGTGTCCATCCAGTAGGCCTAGGCCTATGCTTTCGCTAATCTGCGTCGTAAAATTTTCCATAGGCCGAGGCCCGGTCATGTTGCCCAGTCTTAGTTCTATCATTAGCGTTTTAAGTGCCTTAATTTCAGACCTTAATTCGCCCAGTTGATCGTTTATGAATTTACTACCTTGTTGTATGTTTGTTTCAATGTCTGCCGCAATAGAGTTCAGTTTGTGGCCTAGGTCTAGGCATGCGTCCTTATCACCTCTGGAATCTTGGCTTAGTTTGTTAATTTTATTTACCACCTTTTTAAGCTCCCCATTATAATGGTTTTTGTGTTTCAGTTTATTCCTAGTCGCCTTTCTAGGTCTAGGCCTAGCCCTAGGCCAAGGCCTATGCTTGGGCCTGGACCAATCTCCTACTTTGCCTAAGCCTAGGCTCGCTCTGCTCCCACCCTGGGCTAAGGTTTGTCCCCGTAGTTTTTTACAATATTTACAAATGTATTCGTCGTTTTCGCCTATTGGTTAGCGTTGACTCGTTGATTGCGTCGGGGCCTACAGGGTTGGCTTTATCACTTTGGTTTAAAATCCCACTGAAAATCAGTTATATGACTGAGTGGATAGACTCTTAATACGAATTGATTTTATTTTTATTTTTAAGTGGCACAACTTACCTTTAACAAGAAACACAAAAGAAATTAAATCTGTAAAATGAGATAAAAACAAAGAAATTACGAGTAGGCCTATTTGAAGTTCTTTTGTAAATCAGTTTCTTAACTGAATAGGATAGACATTAAATAAATAAAATAAATACAACAACTGTTGTCAGTGACAGAAAAACAGGTTGACCAACCTCTTAAACTTGCAGTGCCTGTGCTAGTCCAGCCAGTAAGCCAACCTATGAAATCAAAACATCTGAATTCAATAGGTAACTATAAGTGCAGGAGCGAATCACACTCTTTGGCGCCCATTTTAAAGGATTGGCTGTTATACTATGGCTGACTTTAGCTTAAAACTTTCAAAATTTTCAAGTGAATAACCTGTGATGATAGGCTACATATTTATTTAAGTCATCCAGACTAAACCTCTGCCCAAAACCTGGTTTTCTCCATCACAGGCAACAGTCTTGTTAATCAGTTGTTCTGTTACGTACGGTACAGACGGTGACTGGGAGCAGGACCACGAGAAGCTCGCCCAGATCACCGAGGACTCTCGGGTCCACCGCAGCAGCTACAACAGCGCGACGGACGAACCCGAGTCTCGGGCTGAGGAGGAAGAAGAGGAGGAGTATGAGGAGGAAGACGGGTTCGAGGACCTAAACCTCGAGGCTTCGCTGTCGCAGCTCGTGACGGACGACGACGACGTTCTGGTCGAGAACAAGAAGCCCAAGACTCACCGGACGCACGTGAGTGGCGGGAGGGTTACGTAGCTAGGGGTTGTAAGGGGTCACTAGGGGTGGGTTCCAGGACCTGAACCTGGAAGCTTCACTGTCGCAGCTCGTGACGGACGATGACGACGTGCTGGTGGAGAACAAGAAGCCCACGACTCACCGGACCCACGTGAGTGGCTACGTAGCAGGGGCGTCACTAGGGGGTTTTAAGGGGGTGTGCACCCCCCAATTATTTCTCTGTTTTCCTTTGTTTCCCAATTAACAACCCACAGTTGGTCATCCTTTAAAAGGCACAGATTTTTACCAAAATGACCTTGAAGGAGAAAACTTTCTGATCCCCCACTTAGCTTTTGGTAGGCCTACATCCATAAATGATTGAATTGAAACCCCCTTCATGAATAACTGGATACGCCAAGCTGGCACTAAGGCAAGCCTTCTTCCCTTGCAAATTTTTAGTTTTGCCACTGCTGGAATTGTGCCGTGTGATGCAAAATAAAATATTTATAAAATAAACAGAAAAAATATTACTTTGACCAATTATTTGACCGGTCAAATATTACTTGATTACTCGGTCAATTGACTGGCTTGCCTTTCTTATTTATGGTATGGTAGGCCCTACTACATAATTATATCCTATTTTATGTATCATAATAGTTCTACACTGTTCACTTAAATTTCTCAAAACAAAGTTAGGGGACCTATGCCCCTAGGCCTATACTTAGCCTATCTTATCTTATGTGACTTGGTAGGGCCTATAGGCCTGAAAGTAGGCTACAGTGTACAGATATTTTTTTTAGCATTTAATGCCGTCCCCCTCCCCATAGGTGTTTATTTTTGCATTTACAAATACCAATATATTATATAAAGGGCCTAGGCCTAGTCTTCCGACTAGTCTCTAGATATGTCTTACAACTCGCAGGCCTGTGACTGTTGGGTCACCATGTTTCGTGTTGCTTGCTGCAGATTGGTGCCGGGGTGTTGGAGGGCGGCTACAGCTGTTCTCCCCCGTCTCAAGTCAACGTGTGGGGGGTTCAACGTCAAGACCAGCACGCGCTCAAGCCACACAATGTCCAGCCAACCAAGGTACGTTCAACGTTATCTCGACGTAGTTGAGTTCCAGGCTAGTGGCGTTGGGACTACCGAATCAGAAATATCATTTTGTAGATTTTCTTGTCTTTGAATTACAGCGTCTGTAGCGGAACATTAATAATTCATTCATTATCCTACAAGAAAGTGAAGAATGGTAAAATGTTCGATTTATCGTCATGGGTGTCAAATGATTTAGAAAATCATTGTTAGTTTCAAAGTATTGATAAAAGGGCACATTATGTTTTGGTGTATGATGACTCAGTCATGAGTCATGATTCATGGGATCGGAGCAAACCAAGCAGAAAAGAACACTGATTGATTACAACATTCCTTACATGCTCATATACGCAACCAAAATCAATTCGTAGGCTGCTCGAGATCAGATCTTGCCTTTATCCAAATACAAGTACTCCCGCTCCCCGAGCACTACTTCAGTATCAGTTCATTCGAAGTGATCTTTCACTTCTTGTCTTTCACACCAAATATAATCCAAGTTGTCAATGTATAAATATTGGACACTTGATTAGTGCTGTAAATGCACAAAACAAGTAGTAGATGACCAAAACATCTGCTGGAATCAAACTTCACAGGGCCAAAATTTCCTAGAAGTACGACCTTCACAATGACAGTAAACACTTGTCGCTACAATTACAGCAGCCAGCCACGAACGGCAGGGGGAGGGGTATAATGACGTGATGTATTGTCTGTTCCATGAAAAAGATTGCAATCTGTTTTTATAATGGGGAAAAAAACGGGTAATTCCGGGTATTGAAAAATTGGAACGGTACTCGCGGGTAACAGGTACCCGTTGACATCCCTATTTTGTGGTCTCTTTACTCCTAGTTCCCTGAAATTTGTTTTTATTTATTTATTTAACGTCTATCCTATTTAGTTAAAAACAGATTTACAAAGGAGGACAATGATTATTGATTAGTCTTGACTGTTGACAGATCACTTGGGCCCACTTTGTTTTGGTCATTGAAACTCTCATTTGTATGGTTGTTATTAGGGCTGTGCGAACGGGAGATTTCAATTTGAGTCGAGTACGAGTTCGAGTTCAGTCAAATGTTCGGTTTTCGAGTTCAATTCGAGTTCAATTCGAGTTCATTTAAAAATTAATTTATAATGATGTTAGGCCTAATTATTTTTTTATTTTATTTTATAGATATTTATTTTATTTATATTTAAATCGAGTTTATTTCCAAATTGAGAAAATGTATTCTCCATTTCAGACTTTCTACTAGGCCTATCAAACAAATTCTTCAGTTTTAAAGCCTAGGCCTACCTTCTGGGTTAAATATTTTTGGTTATGGAGACCTAGGGCCTAGCTAGGCCTACAACTAACCTTGGTTTGAAGGGTGCCATAGGCTAGGTCTAGTGCTGGGTGCATTTTGGTATGGCAATGTGAGTTTGTAAGCCTAGCTAGGGCCTAAGATCGGTAAAATATACTAGGCAAACCCAATGTTGCAATGTAACCTACATGGATGCTAATAAAACTGAACTGAACTGAACTGGCCTAATCTTGGCCAGAAGAAATCCTGGCAACTAGGCTAGGCCTACTAGCAATTGTACTGTGCTACTAGGCCCTACCTGTTGTCACTGGTACTGTCACGCAGTGTTGTTTGAATGTTTACCTGCATTGTGACAAGTGTTCCATCTCATGAATATTTCAAAATTGTATTTTATGCTAGGCCTATGCTTTAGAGAAGAAATTACGCCTAAGCCTAGCCTAGTCCGCCGCAAATTTTTACGAATCATCTGGTTGCTCTGCTCTCGCCTCGTGAATCGTGGCCATTTTTGTTGTCAACATACATCTCGGACACAAAAGTGGTGATACACGGTAGACGTGAATGATTTCAGAAAACAGCCAATCAACGCTCGCATGTGACGTATGACTAGCTCCAATTGGATCTCGCAAAGTTCAGCCGGCCAATCATAACGAGTTTCAGGTCAGAAGGAGTTCGACTATCGTGTATCACGAACTTTGCCGCGTGTGCTGCTATCTAACGGAGGAAACACGTAACTTTTGACGGGTCGGTAAATGAAAATGCTGTTTTTACCGACGCTCGAATATTCGAGTTCAAAATAAATGAAACTCGAATTTGTTCGAACTCGCCGTGAACTCGACTCGTACTCGAATATTCGAGTACTCGCACAGCCCTAGTTGTTATATAATATAATCAGAGGCAGGTATTTGGGGTGAAAATAAAAGTCAATTTTCGTTTTTATTGTACCCAAAAGCGGGAAATTGGTGGTGAAAATAATTCAACATTTAGTTGATAGCTCTATATCTGTCTCCCCCTGATTTTTTTTTTTAAATTTTGGGTGTGGTACCTTGTACAAAAATTGAAGATTACAATAAAATATAGTTATGAGAATTCAGAGGCAGGTATTTGTGGTGGAACTTATTTGCATCTTTGGTTTTGTTCTGACCAAAAGCGGTGAATATGGTGTTGAAAAAGATTGATCATTTACGGTTTTTAGCGGTGAAAATTTTGTTTTTACCGTAAATACCTGCCTCTGATTATATATAATATAAATAAATAAAATACATTTGTATTTAGAGTCCACCCACTCAGTCACAGAACTAATTTCAGTGGGGACATTAAATTTAAAGTCTACCAAGCCAACCCTGTAGGCGCCAACATCATCGACGAGCAAAGATTGAGCAACTAGTTGGTAGTAGCACGTAGTTGGTTGGCCGAAACTCTGCTCCAAGATTTAGGAGCCTAGTCTCAAGACTTGGCCTGTAGGCTAGAGTCTTTCCTTGGTGCTTCTACTTGTCTTCTGTTCTGTCTCCTTATCTGTGTATCAATGCTTGAATTAGTAGATGGTGAAAATTTTTTCATTTTAAATTAAATTATTTCCATGGCCTAAAGTAGTTAGCACAGAAAATCACGCATTCCAAACAAAATTGTTAGTGAAGTGTCCACACTAATTGCAAACTTTAAAAGAAAAATGGAAATTGTTATCTAAAAATGTAATTAAGGTCTTGGAAGCTCATTATGGCACAGGTGAAACAGGTGACCACGTTCTCAATGTTTCTCATCTGTTTTACGATTGTTGCTTTCCGGGTCAGTTAGCTTAGGCCTATATTCCATAATTCCAATCATCGTTTTGGCTAAATACAATATATATCGTGACACTTAACATTTGCATTTTTGTTGCTCCAGGCCTACCATTTTTCACTTCGTCTTAATAGGGAGGGATAGTAGCGAAATTAAAATCACGCGAAATTATAGTTTTTTCGTGATATCTGGAGAACGATGCAAAATATCTAAAAACTGATTGCAGACAGCCCTGTGGTTTTGTTAGAGCAATAGAATTCAAGAAAAATATTCAAATATAATAATCGGTGCGGTTTGTATAAGAAATGCAATTAATTAATTAAATATATCAAATAAAAAAATTAATTTCCATCACATAACAATATTTTTTCGTACAGGCTATAGTTCTGACAAAACCACAGGGCTCTCTGCAATCAGTTTTTAGATTATTTGCATCATTCTCGAGATATCACGAAAAACTGTAATTTCAGGAGGTTTTAATTTCGCGACTATCCCATCCTCTTAATGCTTACACAAAATCGGTTTTGGATAGGGAACCCAACAGCTTGCCTGGTTGGCAACTGAAGGGTTCTTGAAGATAGATAGAAACATAAATAGACTATACAACTTGATACAGTTTTGACGTTTATCGTTCTGTATAGTCTATTCATATGTTTCTGTCTATCTACAAGAACCCTGCAGTCGCCAACCAGCTAAGCTGTCGGGTTCCCTATCCAAAACCCTTCTTTGTAGCATTAACCAGCTGTTTGGCCATCATCATTATTCATTAATCATTATCCATCGCCGTTTCCTACTCTGGCAGGGTCAGCTTGGGTTTAGCAACCAAATTCTTACACTTCTTTCTATCCTCCCACAATCGTCTCTTCGACATCTTTCCAGCTCTCTCCTCTTGCCTCCAAGTCTTCTGCTATGATGTCCTTCCATCTCTTCCTTGGTCTACCCCATCTTCTTCTTCCTTCTTCAATCTTTCTTTCATACATTTTCTTGGGCATCCTATTTTCCCCCATTCGTTTCATTTGTCCATACGATCTCAACCTTGTCCTTCCTATCTTGTCACTTAACTTCTCTACACCCAGCAATTCTCTAATGTCCTTGTTTCTTATTCTATCCCTTCTCGTCTTGCCCACTGTGCTCCTCAGGAATCTCATCTCCGCCGCCTACATTTGACTCTCCTCTCGATCTCCCATTGCCCAGGTTTCTGCTGCATACGTAAGGACCGTTTGGCCACTACAATCAAATAAATTGTCACTATCTCTGATTCGCATGATGTAACTCGGGCCCACTCTTACCTGTGTGTGTTGATGTGGTAGAAATATTGCACGGTGGAGGAACTAGAGCGGACGTTGAAGCAGAGCTCGGGGGTGATGAACCAGCGGAAGATTCCGTCCGCGGTGCGACTGGAGGACCTGGAGCGCGACCTGACCTCGAGCAAGCACAAGGTTCCTCCGGGCTTCGTGCGACCCATGTTCGCTCACCCGCATCAGGTACGGACGCACTTACGCCCGTCCTCTCCATCTTCTTCTCTCCTGCCACCCTCCTCCTCGCTGTTCCACATCTTTCCTCACACTTACTATTCTGCCATCGTTGTCGTGGTCTACCTGGAATTTCCAATTCCATCATCGTTCTCGCTCTTTCCATCCTTTTGTCGTCTGAACCACTTTAATCTTGTTTCTCCAATTTGCACCATTAAATTCCTTCTGCCTACTTGATATATTTTGGTTGAGAGTACCTAATTTATGTTTTATATTTTGTAGACCTCTTGTTGTTTGTGTATTACTATTTTGTTATGTGTGTAGAATTGTACCGAGTGAGTTGGATGGAGGTACACTGTTTGACTGTTACCAGTATATCAAGTACAATTTAATTAATTGCTATGGCTCTTATGTCTAAGAGGAGTGAATAAACTTCAAACTTGAAATGACTGGTAGTTCTACTATCATTGTCCTAAATTTAAAATCATTGATCTTAAACTTTTATATTTTTTCCTGGAAAATGTGATAGTCTAGGACTAGGCCTATAGACTTAATTTGTAAAGAAAGTGTCATAAATACAGTGTCAAATCCTATTTTTAACAAACTTGACAAATCGTTGTTAAAATGTAAAACAAATTTAAAAAAAATAGTGAACGCCAAACTAGGCCTAGTTTATACTTTATTTGCAAGTGTCGTTGGTCAAAGTCAGTATGTTTAAGATTCACTATAATATTGTTTACGTAATGAACTTAATTAATTTTCCACGGACCTCTTGTTATCTGCACTCGACTTCTTTGCCGATAAGAAGAACCTACTTACTAGAGAAGAATTCTGTGTGAAGCCATTCGTAGGGTGTGTGACTAATTTGTGTTTAAACAGCTTGCGGGTTTAGGCTACTGATGTACTGTACAGTTACTGATCACAATACGTATTGAAAAGAAAAAAATCACGCACCTAAAAGCTGTACTTGTACTAAAACTACACGCCCCTCTAGAATTACTTGTTAGAAAGTTTTAACATTAGTATTGGGATATGCCTGAAGAATGTAAGTTTGCATGGTTAATGGTTTCAATATCCGCAAAGAAAAGGAACATCAATGCGATCTAGCGGATACAGCGGGCAGCTTCTCATTTGTGTTGGTTTTAGTTACCAGCGCAGCCACCAGCAGCACTGTAGCTTGAAAATACCTTGTCCTTGTATATTAGCGCCTTCTCTTATTTTATAACACAAGGCCTACTGGATAATGTAGCTTGCCTTAACGATCTTTGTGGACATGACAGCTACAGTGCTGCTGGTGTTAGCACTGGTAACTAAATCAAACGGCAATCAATGCTATCTGGATCATCTTTGCGTCGTGAATTGGCAGTAGCCCTTGATAATCGTAATCTTATCGTAACTTATTTCATTTAATACGGTTGGGACTTGACATTGATTATTCAACAAAACATCGATGTCGAAGCAAAATTGACTTTTGATTACTGTAGGGGCACTGATTTATGGTGAATAAAAAATCTGAATTTCGGTACTTAAAATTTTAAAAAGCGGTGTATAAAGCGGTGTTAATTTTTCAAAAGCGGTGCAATAAACGGTGCAAAAGCGCCATTTTGTTTTGAATGTTATAATTTATAGGGATAATGCGGTACACGCCAAACGGCTGCATAAAACTTACAAGGATTAATGCGGTGGAGTGGGACTAGGTTTCAGTGATGTAGATTGTAGAACCTAACATTTCTTCAGAAAAATGTCTAGGCCCTAGGGAAACCCAAACAACTAGGCTAGGCCTATCTAGGCCTAGCTTGTAGGCCCTAGGTAAAACTGAACATCTAGGCCTAGCAGGCTATCCTTAGCTTGCCATGAATAAGGTAGGCCTAGGTCAGGCACACATTTGTATTTAGGCCTAGGGCCTAGCCAAGGTTGGCCGAAAATATGGTAGGCCTAGGTCCTAGGCCTAGCCAATAAATACACAAAGCCTAGGGCCTAGGCCTAGCCAATAAATACACAAAGCCTAGGGCCTAGGCCTATGCTAGGCCCTTGTTGTCTGTTTACGGATACGTAGAATCTTTCTTAATTGAATTCCCTTTCACTGTCAAACACACAAATCGGCGTTTTTCCCATATTTATTTGCAGAAGTAGACGTGAATTTCGTAAACAAAAAGTGATCATATCAAAAACACTGACACGAGATTGACGATGCCGGTAAAAGAAGACGAAAAGTCGGTAACGGAAATAGAAAACGGCACCGCCTTGCAATGTTTTGTTTTGGTGAAGTGCCGAGTTTAGATGGCAACGTAGATCGATGTTTAAATCGAAAGTCGAGCGAAGAAGTTTGCCGTAGTACCACCAAAGCAGCACTGTACACCAGGGTCGATAAAAACAGACAGCTTCTACAAAACAGCTGTTCATGAGAAAATGTCCGCTCCCGAAACACTTTTTTGCCGTAGATGTGTTTTGAATTTTAAAAAATTGAATTTTGAACGGGAAAAAGCATATTTATACTCGTTTTTTCGCAATAATTTCGCGTTTTTTGACATATAGATCGGAATTTCGTGGAATGATAATTATTTCGTTTTATTTCGTGGTTTAAAAACACTGCCAAGGGGTTCAGATTAGCATAAAACATTGACATTTTGCAAAAATAAGTGTTTTTATTTTTTTTCGTGCTATCGCGTTCACGAAAATCAAGGGCCTCTATCGATTAGACATTGATTGTTTTAATAAAACAAAAATCGATTTTGAAACCATGTAAAAACCAAATATTTTACTTTTTGCATATCACCTATGTTTACATTAAAAAAGGGGGAGGAAAAAAAATTATGTTGATTTTTTTTATGTTGTGTCAAAATTATTGGTTTGACATCGATTAGGAATTTATAATCGAATCCCAACCCTCATTTCACAAGTTTGCACATTGTTTGCCTACCTGCCCGTGGTTGCATTTATCATGTTGGTCTCTGTACAGGATCACATAGTACGCAACGGAATGCCGCCGGGCTTCGGACAACAGCAGCAACAACAGCAACAACAACATCGCAACATGCAGCAGATGCGAGCGCCGTACCCGACCCAGATGATCCTGCCGCCGGGTCTTGACTTCAGGCACCACAGGCCGATGGGTGAGTGAGTGTGGCTCGTTGGTCTTGTGGCTAGAGGCTCTGCTTCCAATGCAGAAGGTCCAGGGTTCGATTCCCACTCTAGCTGTACAGAAGTTTATCAACTTCTGACGTGGACTTAAGTTTCTTAACTTAGGAACTTGTAACCGGTGACTTTGGAGCCGTCCTAGCAACAAGGCACATAGTAAATTCTTAATTCTTAAGTGGTTCCAAATCAGCCTTGGCCGGGATGTGCCCTAGCTTATTCATGTAACTATAATGTATCTTTTAATTTTTTAACTTTATACATCTCTCTCAATTGAATCGGTTATTTGAGAAACCGAATAAGTCATGTAACCATTGTTCTGAGTAAAACGCAAAAAACGTGCATTTAAGACCCTGAAGTAAAAAATGCAGTTTTTTTATGTAGTAATTTAGATGTGGCATAGTTACATTGATTTTTGTTGATATTGATATTTATGAGCAAGTAGTTTCATCATTACGAGGGTGCAATTAGCGTGGACTTATTTGGTTTCTCAATTAAATGGGGCGGGGATATATAAAATTAGTAAATACAAGGTAGTATCATAAGTTTTTATGATTGTTTATTATAGTAAACATAAAACTACATTTTTTTTAAACTTAGTTTCATTAAAATTCCTCGGCAATGAGAGCCAATGACTCATTTTACTGAAAGTGACTTGTTCCGTTTCTCAAATCAATACAACTTTTTCTTCAGAACGTATGGACGGACTTATTTGGTTTCTCAACTCAAAGGGAAAATTGACACCCTGTAATATACACAGGCATGGTCGAAAAATATTTTGTTTCTCTACAAATCGATAGGTCTTGAAATTCTGAAGAAAATGGCTATCTTAACTCGTAGTCATTTACGCAATTTTGGTGACTTATTTGGTTTCTCAAATAACCGATTCAATTACTCTCTGGTTTAGATTGGAGAAGGGTTGACAGGTTCTCTGTTTGTTTAACACTCGTTGTAAACTAAACTATGTACCAAGCATATTATTACTTATCTAACTGTGAATGTCCAGGTCCCGGGCCCGGTCCGAACATGTTCCGCTTCCTCCCGCCGCACCTGATGATGGCCGCCCAGCAGCACTACCAGCCCAGGCCGAACTTCAGGCCCCCCTATCAGGTCAGTCGCCGCTTCTGGCTTGGGTTAAGCAAACACATTTTTCTACTTTTCTATCCTCTCACAATCACATCTCTTCCACATTTATTTATTTATATTTATTTTAAACATACAGAACAAAAACCCATATGTCTGCAGACTGGTAATGTAGTTGTCAACAGTGTAAATTTAAAAATAAAATATATAAAACGCAAACAAACTTTCTAACCATTAAAAATAAACATTGTTAAAAACACAATCAAACATCCATCCTCTTGCTCTGTCCTAGTACTAAAACCAGCAACTAGCCTTTGTTATCGAGTGGGAACTCCTCACCCTTTTGAAGCAGCAGCCCTTACACTGCCTCATTGAACTTCTTTTTATCTTCAATGTTCTTTATTTGACCAGCCAGATTGTTACATCTGCCTCTTCCCAGCTCTCCCCTCTTGCCTCCAAGTCTCCTGCTATGATGTCCTTCCATCTCTTCCTTGGCCTACCCCGTCTTCTTCCTTCTTCAATCCTTCTGTCATACGTTCTCTTGGGCATCCTATCTTCCCCCATTCGTTTCATATGTCCGTAACAAGACTTTAGATTCTGTAGCAACTACAGACTTCTTTTCACACAACAATAATTACAATTCTATTTTGATCTAGAACGATGAGCTTTTTTTACTCCCATGCCCTTTTTTAGTAACCTTGAACGCATTCTGTGTTAAACAATAAATACCTATTCGATAAATTGTATTGTAGGCCTAGTCTACATCATGGTTTATCCTAATAGGCCTGACTCCTGCCTGAGTAACTAATGCTAACGTGGTTGCAGACCGGCCCGATGGGCAGGGGAATGCCCCGGATGCCCGGCCTGCGCTACCCGGGTCCCGGCCCCGGCCCCAGACACCCCCGGGAGAACGGGGACTTCCGGGACGAGTACGACGGTCTGATGACGGAGCGCGAGGTTCAGTGGCTCCTCAACATCCAGCAGATCAACATCAACACCACGCAGCCTTACGTAGACGACTTCTACTTCACGGTGCGTACCAACTCGAGAGCTGGCAGGACCAGCGGAGTTTCCTCCATTGTGGCTAGATTTATCAAAAAATTTAAATTTTATAAAATTCTGAAAATCAGTTATGTTACTGGGTAGACTCTAAATACAAATATATCTATATTCTATAGTGGTTCCAACAAAAGAATGCAAATAGCTTGAAATTGTTTTCCCAACATAACAACTTTGTCAAATCTATTCACACTAGCTCAGCGTGGATCTAGCACACGGAAGAATTCTGTGATCCAGCAAAGATAATTTTTGCTTGTGTTGGTAACACAAATTTTTCTTTCATACACAAAGGCGACATTCCTTTTACCGCGCATTCACACTATCCCCACCACTTGAATAGAAAGCTTCTGCATTCTTTCGTTGTGGGCTGTGGCTAGTGTATCTATTTATCCAAACGCCCACCTTGTCAACGTCACTGACTGGAGGTGTGTTCTGTGTGTCTAGGTGTACACTGCTCAGTGCACGTGTAGAACAGTGTAGCACTAGTGGTGGACAGGCGAACAAAGCTCTTGTCAACGTCACTGACTGGAGGTGTGTTCTGTGTGTCTAGGTGTACACTGCGCGCCACCCCAAGCATCTGCACGGGGACAGGAGGCGGAGAGAGAGGAGGGACAGTCACCGAGACACGAGGCAGGAACAACCCCAACCAGGTATGTTTGTACGACCCCATTCAATTTCCTGCTGCTTCTTGTGAATATTGATCACGTTCCACCAAAATTTAGTCTTTTCTTTCTTTCTTTCTTTCTTTCTTTCTTTCTTTTTTTTTCTTTCTTGAAAAACACGAGGGATCAAAACATTGTGTTGAAACCTGTTGTATTTTTCTGTGTTTTGTATGATTTTATTTATCTACAAATTCGGCAGCCACCATCACTTATCGAAGGTAATCTGTTGGATACTATCCCACACCCAATACTCCAGCCGATCAGCATTCCATCAATATACCTCTCTTTCGTAAGCAGAACAATACCCGGTTCCTTAGAGTTCTTTTCTATTCCATTTAGTTGTCTTGCACTTTCCATTGGCAGTATAATTCTAGTTACGTATTAACTGGATTGCAAGCAGATACCGAATGCAAGCCAAACACTAATTTAACTTTTTAAAGTTCATTTAACAATAGAGTCTGTGTAGCATGTGAATACCAACCATAAGTTTGCCATTGATGGATTGATTCCAATTCCATTGATTCCAAGCCTGGGTGCTTTTTTGAACTGCAAAAATGTGTCAAAATAGTGCAATTGGGTAAATATACGGTAATTGGAATTGCCACTAATTGGTATTCAACTATCATACAAACAATGTTTACACTGTTGCAATAATTATTTTTTAATGTAGTATCTGTTTTGTATCTTCCATAGAAAAACCATTGGTTTTAGTATTAGCATTAGAACTCAAGATGCAGTCGGTCATGTCATACCATGCACTTTATTTCTATACCTACATATTTAGTTAGTGCTTCCAACGTTTTCTGGAATTATTGTATGTTCTTGAGTAACGCATAAATAAAGAAATAGATAGAAAATACTGTAGCTACGTGACGTGACAAGTGTTGCAGGTCGCGTGTACACCTGTTGTGACGAGTGTTGTTTGTTGCAGGTCGCGTGTACACGTGAAGTGACGAGTGTTGTGTGTTGCAGGTCGCGTGTACACATGTTGTGACGAATGTTGTTTGTTTCAGGTCGCGTGTACACGTGTTGTGACGAATGTTGTTTGTTTCAGGTCGCATGTACACGTGTTGTGACGAGTGTTGTGTGTTGCAGGTCGCGTGTACACGTGTTGTGACGAGTGTTGTGTGTTGCAGGTCGCGTGTACACGTGTTGTGACGAGTGTTGTGTGTTGCAGGTCGCGTGTAACACGTGTTGTGACGAGTGTTGTGTGTTGCAGGTCGCGTGTACACGTGTTGTGACGAGTTGTTGTGTGTTGCAGGTCGCGTGTACACGTGTTTGTGACGAGTTTGTGTGTTGCAGGTCGCGTGTACACATGTTGTGACGAGTGTTTGTGTGTTGCAGGTCGCGTGTACACGTGTTGTGACGAGTGTTGTGTGTTGCAGGTCGCGTGTCACTGTCGTGACAAGTGTTGCAGGTCGCGTGTACACCTGTTGTGACGAGTGTTGTTTGTTGCAGGTCGCGTGTACACGCCCCTGCAGTTCGAGAACTCGCTAGGAAAGCTCCAGTGCGGGTCGGTGACGGCTCCCAGGAAGATCATAGACATGGACGTTGTCAGCAACGAGGTCGCGGACCCCTCGGTCGCGCAGACAAGTCAGCGAGACACGAGGAAAGCCAAGCAGCTGTTGCTCACCATAGAACAGGTAGGGCCTACGTAGCTGATGATGGAAGTCTCGTCTCGTAAGCACCGTGTAGTGGGGGTTGTAAGTAGGGTCGCCGACCCCTCGGTCGCGCAGACCAGTCAGCGAGACACAAGGAAAGCCAAGCAGCTGTTGCTCACCATAGAACAGGTAGGGCCTACGTAGCAGATAACGGAAGTCTCGTCTCATCTCGCCATTATGCAATAAAAAGAAAGAAAGAAAGAAGCACCGTGTAGTGGGGTAGAAGGTGGACTTCTGGACAAAACTTTAAACAAAAATGCTTAACTTACGTGAAAAAATGTATTTGAAGCTCAAATGGGCCTACTGAAGTTTTGGTATAAAATTAATGGCATTCTAATAGAAACTATGTAATGTGTAAATGTTGTACATGACTGAGGAGAATGTGTCACAGAAGGTAATAGTTGGTAGGTCTACTTCATAGGCAGGGCCAGGAGATTATGGAGATCGCGATAATCACGAAATAATGAAATATGTATTTTTTTCTTCAAATGAGTACAAGACATAATAGTTAGACCCCAAAAATATGCATTTAAAAATCGCGACGAGTCGCGAAAATCGTTAATAATCGCGAAATTTACCATTTATGACGATATAATTACGAAATTCAACAAAATTGCAAAAAACTGTGGCTAAAAAATCGTTTTTCCGGCAATTTTTTACGTAAATTTGAAATTAGGTCCATTATTTTTCTCGTTGACTGTACCACACTCGTAAAGCACCGATCAGCTGGAGCGAGCTGCACAGCCTGTTGGCGCTATCTGTTGAGCGCACACGGTAAACTCGCTACGTTCAACAGTTTAGCCGCTTGGCGCGCTGAAGTCGCACTGACGCATCGACGTGATTATCGACCTTATCGACCACGTCAAGATCTAAAGATTTTTAACAGTCGCCAAATAAACATAAATGGCCGTTTCTTGTCGTTTTGCGTGAGCAAGTTTTCTTCCAGCGTGGTTCTAAAGATGGGTCGCACACACATCAAAGTTACAGCTACCTCGCGAGCTGAACATTATTCTAAGGAGGGGTTTTACGTTAGCGGGAAAAAACATCCTGTTTTGTAAATATTGTGACATTCGTCTAGAGGACACCCTGGGCAACCAGAAAAAGGCGCGGGAGGACAAGCTCGAGTTTATAATTGATACAACTGAAATGGTTTTGAAGGAAAGCTTTAATTTCCGATGAAATAGGCCCTACTACTTCATATTATAGGCCTAGACTAGGGCCTAGCCCTGGCTGAGATAGGTTGTAGGCCTAAGCTTACTTGCTGACTGTGGGGGGAGGGGGGAGAGCCTGGGCTGGGTAGGCCGACCCTAGGCCTAGCCAAGTCAAACATCCATGATAGGCCCCTGCCTGTTGTTTAACTCTAGCCAAGTTAGGGCCTAGGGCCTATTTGGGTTAAGATTTACTGAGCTATATTGTAGGCCCCTGCCTATGTAACTCTAGGCCTACTTAAGATAACTGTTAGGAAAGGCCTTGGCTAAGCCTAGTTATTTTGCCAAGGCCTGGGGATATAATGGGCAGGGTGTGGCCTTGACCCAGGTCTAACAAACAGTGACAACAAGGTCTTTCTTTTGTATTGGCCTAAGGAGCCTACTGAAGCTATGCAAGTCCGCATGTAAAAAAAAAAATATTAAAAAAGCACATGTTTAGCGAATTTATGTGTATTGGTACATTTTTCAACAATCCCGCCCAACTTCCGCTTTTTCACATTTTAATTACGAAATTTGTGCAAAACAATTTCCATAATCTCCTGGCCCTGTAATCATAGGTATTGAACACCTATAGTAGGCTGGATCCGCAGTCTCCAATACCTCCGCACAGGCCTGAGCCTAGCAAATTGAAGTCATCTTCCATATTCAAGATGGCAATTTGGTGTTTTAATTTAGGCCTAAGCTTTTTTAATGCAATAAAGTATTTTACTGGATTGTTTGATATGGTTTTAGCTCGGCAGTCGGCAGCATAGGAATGTACAATCGGAAACAATAAGAAGTTATTGCATAAGAGAATTTAGTAGGGCTGGCCAACAATATCGATAATTCGATACGATAGCGATATGAAGAAAAAAATTCGATATCGATATGAAAATGTATATCGTTTGATTAAAAAAAAAATCAAGAAATGGTTGGTGTGGCAGTGAGTTATGGTTCTGCAGCGCTGTTCCTTCCCCCCCCCCCCCCTCCCACGCCACCAACTACATATTGATAAGTCAGTTTGGCTTTGGGCCAAGACTCTTGCTGCTTTGTTTTGTTTATCTTATCAGATAAGATAACAAGAACACATGTGTAATCTCATTCATATCAGCAAAGCATAAGAGGCAGCTCAAGTTGTTACACTAGAGTAGTGTCCAGACAGAGTCAGGGAGAGAGAGGTAGAGACAGAGAAGTCAGTTAGCTTCTATCTCTTCGCAGGGCCGCCGCAAGTATTGTTGTGATTGTTCTTCATGGGACGGACAGTGGCATGTCTGTATTGCCGGCGGGGCCTTGGTTACGCCCAAAGAACGTAATAACACGTAAAAAAAAAAAAAAAAAAAAAAACGATATCGATACTCGATTTGAAAAGTTCGATATCGAATCACGATATCGATATATCCCCTCACGATATCGATATGATGTTTTTTATCGTTGGGCAGCCCTAGAATTTAGTAATCATTTGGTGTTAATGGCTAGAATGCTCACCTGTCAACCTGGTGGCAATCTTGAGAACTATTTGGGCTACATATCGCTCCCATTTACTTAGCATGCAAACAGGTCTTTCAAGACGGCTTCAAATTGTCACGGAAGTGGATTAATGACTGTGGTTCTAGCCTACTAGGTGTTTAATATCTATAGTTTACTTAGTGAGGGGGGTGTGGGACAGTTAATAGTTTATATTGCCTAGACGACGATGCGATGAAATGCGTAAAATTGTTGTAGGTCAATAGGGAATATTCCACTTCCGCCAAATACTGTACGAATAGATTTTTTAGAAGAAGTATTTCGTCCCGATTACAAATATGTACTTTGTTTTTCCGTGAAATAATAATCCAGTGATTTATAGCCGTTTTAAAAGCAGCACTTTTTTAAAGCGGCAAAAACGACTGTGACGTCAGAACTGTGTTGATCCAACGCCGTCTGGATAAACATACATCCAGACCAAAGATGTTGGAATAGTATTATAGTAGGATCGAGATATACATCAAGACGGCGGTGTTTTAAACAAAGCAGCGCCTAGCGTAGCCTACAGTAATGTAAACAGATGGCGGACATTTTACATTTAACACCTAGCCAGAAAACGAGGAAAGTGGACATTGCAATCAAAAAACAAAACTGAAACAGTCCTAGGTCTAGGCCTAGACGTAGAAAATTATTTATAATACAACAGTCTAGGCCAATCGTTCCTGTAGGATATAGGCATTGGTATGTGAATACTAAAATTACTCACTTGACAAGCCCTAGGCTTAACTTGCCAACCCTAGGCCTGCACGTTCATGTTCTGACACACATCCCGCACAAAAAACCTTACTTTGATGACTAATTAAAGCCTATTGTAGATAAAGAATACCATGATAGTCCTAGGCTATGCAAAAACTCAAGACAAAATGCTCGTTATTCTTTATCACAATGATCTCGCGAAATCTCCTGTCACACACGAAAAAAGAAAAACAAAAGACGGTGAAAATGTACATCCCTGTGGAGTTGTTTGTGTTGAGCGGATGGGCGAGCACCGCCGTCTGTATGTAAATATGTACAAATATACGTACATTTAGTTTCCAATTGGCCTTGACTCAACACAGTTATGACGTAGTACCGTCCAAAGATGGTGCACGCTCGTTTTTGGCGCGCAAACTGGGGGACCCATTTAATTCTTGTTTAAATTACACAAAAAACATTTTTTTTAAATAAAAAAAAGTGCAGTGACTATTAAGACATGAAGGAAGAATTAAAATAAAATATAAAATATTAAGTGGAATATTCCCTATTACACTAGTGTAATTATGTATTTATAAAAATTAGAAATAAGAGTTATACAATCATGTACTTGTACACAATTAGGTTATCTATTTGTCGCAAAAAGAAAATCTTTTTTGGGAGGTTTTGCAAGAAAATTGCTGAAGCATTGAACCTTTTAATTACCCTCCTGTTGCTCTCGCTAATGAGTGTGTGTGTGTTGTCTTGTCTGCAGCTGTACCTGGTGCTACTACAGCTAGAAGACTTGGAGGCTCCCCTGGCCAGGGCGAACCCCCCTCCCCCTCCCCCCGCCGACACGGAGCCTGTCGTCGCTGACAAGACTGCGCTGCTCCAGAGACTGACAGGCGCGCTGTCGGCAGAAGACAGACTGCAGGCGACCATGTGTGTGCGCAAGGGCAAGGTTAGTTGGTCTTGTACAAGTCTTAAAGACTGAACGGATGCCCTTCCACTTGGGATGAAATGTTAGGAAAGTGACGCCTGTCTACTGGAAAACCAGAAAATACATGATGGTGTAGTAAGTCAAAAATGCAGGCATATGAAAAGAAGAATGTTACTTTTAGTTAGGCCTACTATTAATTGATACTTCTACGGTTGTTTGTTCCTAACGAGAGTCCCCCCCCCTCCAGGAGCTGGTGGCGAGGCTGCTTCCCCACGTGTCCGTGTCCGACCACCCCGAGTGGCTCTCCACTCTCTGGTGTACGCTCCTCAAGGGTCTCATCCCCATCGGGCGGAGGGACGCGGAGCCGAGCTCTCTCCCCCGGTTCTACCCCCACCTCAAGCGCTGGCTCCAGACGGCCGACGTGGGGGCGATAGAGAAGGCTGTGACGTCGCTGAGGACCGTTCCGCCCGCGCGGAATACCATCGCGTACGCCCTCGCAATAGTAGCCACTGTTATACTCGGGA
>JAMZAV010005693.1:0-40354 GCA_024449915.1 Sweltsa coloradensis
TATCTTAAACTTTGTTTTCTTTCGTTTCCTGCTACCTGCACATATCTTTTTCTTTTCCGCTAAGTTTTAATCTTTTTTTTCTAGTGTCCAAATAGTCTTCACATTTTAATCTAAATCTTCTTAAAATGGATATTTTTCCATGTGTCCCATTATTATTTATTATTTTTTTATTATTTTTATATTATTATTATTATTTTTTTATTTTATCTCCCTCGCGATCTCGTGTAATTAAAAAAAAACTAAGAAGCATTTTTAACATCCATTAAAAAACACATCTTATTTACTACCCTGCTTCTCTGATAAGATGAAATAATCACATAATTTAATTAATGAATTCCCTTCTATGTGAAGAACTCGAATTCAAAATAAGTAGTTCTACAATCTGTTATGAGCTGCAGTTTCACGTAACAAAAAACAAGGTTTATGTTATACCGAGTTTAAATTGGTCGTAAAATTTCTCGCAACGCAAGTTAGTAATAATAAAGTAGAGTATTATCTAAATTTCTCTAAGGATTCGTTTTAATTAAAGTTCCATGATAATTTGAAATAATGCAGTATTATTAGATTATATTTTCCCCGAGGAGTAGAGAACAATTTCAATTCATAATTTGCAATGAATAAGACAAAAACTTTTAATTAACGTAACGAATACTAATTATTAAAAATCCCATATTAAAATTAAGTAGTTCCATAAAGATTGTTTCATTTCTTGTTGAAAATATATTCGTTCTAATGGACAGGATATCGTATGGTAAGAAAAGGACTGAGTCCCAGGGCTAGAAGAATAACAAAAAATTAGAAAATAGTTTAATTAAGAACTACTTGACACAGCTTTTTTTAATATTCCCTACTTAGCTATACTTTCAGATCCATTCAGATTTTTTAATGAAAATACAGTTGGAAAAAAAAAAGTTCCGCCCGGGTGGTCTATTTGGGTTAAAAGGCACCACCTGGAATGTGGGAGCCCCGGGTTGAACCCCGTCAGATAGATTTTGAAAATTTCGAATGGATTAAATATTAAATATCAGGATTTTAAATGCCCAAAAATTTTTACTTCAACGATATTCACCCATATCACAAATTAAAATTTATCCAAAGGAATCGTTTTGTTTCTAGCAATAATCAAAATTTTTAAAATAAATTTTTGTAGACTCCTCGAAAGGGAAAAACACAACTTAAAAAGGCTATTAACTACAAAAATAGGTTGTTCTACATAATCTACACTCAAAATATATGACCGTTTAAAAAGTTATATCTTGTAACTGTGATTTGACACAATTTTGTTAAGCTTTTTGATCCTGAAATTTGCGAAAGTTTGCGTTTTGAGGAATTTTTTTATTCGGCTAAAACCATACTTTTTTTGTTCCACACATATATTTTATAGGGCATAGTATCAATCTTAAATGGTCCCTAATTACATAGTGTCTTGAAACTTTGTACAAATTTACACTCAAACACGCAAAGATTTACTTCCGGAATCACACCCCTTCATGGTAATCAGCATATTTTTGACCAAACCTGCACTTTCCCGATTTCCAAAATCAAAACATTGCGGATCTTTCTAGGTCACAGGGCATAAAGATCGTCCCCATGTTATTTCTTATAGGAGATTTTAGCCGATGGGCAAAGGTAGTTAAAATTACTAAGTTTGATAACAAAAAAATAGGGTCATGGTGGACCCCATATTTTTAATGTTACTCTGTAAATGGCATTAACAGTTAGCCGAATTGAAATATTTTGTTACTTTTGCGGGAGATACCCCTTTACCGACCATTTTTGTTATTTAATAATTACAATTTTTTTCCTTTCTTGCGCTTAAATAATTTGTGTTGTTGATTCAAGCTTCAAATATTCTAATTAACTCTTAATACTTATTTATATCGTCATTAAAAAATAAATATATTTCCAAATATGGTTTTTTAAAAGGTAATCCTAAAAATTGTATGATTAATTTTCTCTTTAAGATTAATATCTTCTTTAATGGCAAAGGATAGTGTAATGAGATGTGAGTTTTTGAGTTGTTTACTTCCAAATCTCTCCGAGTCCACAAGAGATGATCTTGTTCAATATTGTATCTCTTGCGTAGCTAAAGCCCGCGCTCTTATTAGTGTAGAGAAGGTTCTACCCGCAACCTTCACGAACTCACCCTGGATTTAATAGGAGGATAAATTAATGAGCTTGGCAAAGAGAAAACGCCGGAGGGAAGGTCTCACAACATAAAACTTTCATACCTCGTATTGGATGAAAACTGCGTGGGGCGTGTATACTTTTCAAGATTATCCTAATTTAGTGACCAGCAGAGATTTTAAAATAAGTTATTACAATGGAGCCAATATTTATGCTTTAATTAGTAGACACCCCGCCATTTTATAAATAGGATTTATTATTATTTACGAATAAAGTTTATAAATTACTTTCAAGAAAGTATACAAAAACAAAATAATTTAAATACGTTTGTGCAAAACAGAGGAATGTAACACATAAGAACAATAGTTAAAGAATTTTAAATAAAATATAATGTTCAAGTGTGTTATTGGCTGAGTGAGGCCTATTACAAGAAATTTAGGGGTACTATACCAAACCAAAAACAAAACATTTCTTAACTAGGAAAACGCTCAAGTCCCGCCGCGTTGATGGATGAGCTTTTTAAAGTTTTTAGTTTGCGTGGAATATCTTTACTTTTGCAAGTGCTTTGTTTTGCTGCCTACGCATTGTAGGTGAATGTTGTCAATTTTCTTTTGTTTCTTGTCAATTGGTATTATTTACCGTAAAAAACTTATATTAAAAGCTTTATTTCTATGGATTCTGGCTAACTTTTTCAACTTTTTCTTTCAAAAGGTACTACATCACCATAACCTTAATGTCCATGTATAATATGAACGTTGTAGCCCCACCCGTTTGGTCAGAATTGGCCCAAATGGCACGAAAATATCGCACAAAAAAATAAAAAAACTTATATTAAAAGCTTTATTTCTATAGGTTGTGGCAACATTTTTCAACTTTTTCTTTCAGAAAGCAATACATTACCATTACCTTAATGTCCATGTGAAATACTAGGAAAACGCTAAAGTCCCGCCGCGTTGATGGATGAGCTATTTAAAGTTTTGAGTTTGCGTGGAATATCTTTACTTTTGCAAGTGCTTTGTTTTGCTGCCTACGCATTGTAGGTGAATGTTGTCAAGTTTCTTTTGTTTCTTGTCAATTGGTATTATTTACCGTAAAAAACTTGTATTAAAAGCTTTATTTCTATGGATTCTGGCTAACTTTTTTTAACTTTTTCTTTCAAAAGGTACTACATCACCATAACCTTAATGTCCATGTATAATATGAACGTTGTAGCCCCACCCGTTTGGTCAGAATTGGCCCAAATGGCACGAAAATATCGCACAAAAAATCAAAAAAACTTATATTAAAAGCTTTATTTCTATAGATTCTGGCAAATTTGTCAACTTTTTCTTTCAGAAAGCAATACATCACCATTACCTTAATATCCATGTGAAATATGAACGTTGTAGCCCCACCCGTTTGGTCAAAATCGGCCCAAATGTCACGAAAATATCACACTTAAAATCGAAAAAAATCGTAAAAGTACGATATTCATGAGAAATATTTCTTCGATTGTACCCAAAATGTAGCAAGTCTAAGTTCAGAGAAAACGAAGGTCGTGTCAAATTTTCATCAAGATCGCATATGCCGTTTGCCCGGTAGAGAGCGGAACAAACAGACGGAAAACAACAAAAAAAAAACAAACAAAAAAAAAAAAAAAACACCCGAGCTAAATTTTTTGGGGGGTCAGTGAAATTGAAGTCTTCGCTTCTCTCATCCAATGAACGTTGTAGCCCCACCCGTTTGGTCAAAATCGGCCCAAATGTCACGAAAATATCGCACTAAAAATCGAAAAAAATCGTAAAAGTACGATATTCATGAGAACTATTTATTCGATTGTACCCAAAAATGTAGCAAGTCTAAGTTCAGAGAAAACGAAGGTCGTGTCAAATTTTCATCAAGATCGCATATGCCGTTTGCCCGGTAGAGAGCGAACAAACAGACGAAAAAAAAAAAAAAAAAAAAAAAAAAAAAAAACACCCGAGCTAAATTTTTTGGGGGTCAGTGAAATTGAAGTCTTCGCTTCGCTCATCCAATAATATAATATTATCAATATATTAATATTGAAGCTCCCCTACACATCACATTTCGGTTCGTTATTCCGTCTGTGCGTTCACGATGAAAAAACTGATTGCGCCCTTTGATTGCCATGCGTTTTTTTTACATTGACCTTTTACAATTATTAATTATTATTATTATTATTATTATTATTATTATTATTATTATTATTATTATTATTATTATTATTATTATTATTATTATTATTATTATTATTATTACAGAATCTTATGTTTGGTGACATTGGGGGTTGAGTAGGCGTGGTCAGCCCCCCTCACAGAAAGTTTGAATATCTATATTCTCGGCACCACCATTCAAGGTTGGATTGGATTGGATATTGCTTAACGTCTCATATTAATGCACTTTGGCTATTCGAGACGATGAGTGGTAATGAGGATGAAGTAGGCCTATGAACAGAAGGCAGGAGGGGAAACCCGGTACCGGCACGTAGCCTGCTTCTGTCGAAAAGTACCAAGAGGACCAACGGTTTAACATCCCCTCCGAAAGGACGGTGTAACTTTGACAGTCATATAGGTTCCTCCACTAACCCGGATTGCCGAGCAGACGTCGAAGAGAACGAAGCCGTTACACTAGCTCTCGAACCCTCCATCTGCTCTAACCAGCGGTATACGTGAGTTTCAGGGCAGATCGGTCACCCACTCTAACCCTGACCACGCCCGATTCTGCTTAACTTCGGTGTTCGAGTGGGAACCGGTTAAACGAGCTCGGCTAAACCGCTGGCTTCCCATTAAAGGTAGTTAAACGTAGGTACAAACGTATTATAATGTGTGGACTACGCCCCGCCCCCAATTGTGGGATCTCCTCTCCACGATAATATTTTAAAATAAGATTCATTTAAATTAAGAGCGCGCCACTCTATAGCCTAGGATATATGGGGAGGAAAGTCCCATGCTGTTCAGAACCAGACACAGGTAAGGGGAGAAACGGAGGAATGCTCACGTCGCGGTCGTCTACGTCTCTGTCATCGTTCGTGTTTTCATGGTCGTCGTCGATGTCGATGTCGAGGTCGTCTAGGGAAGGGGTACCCGACGACGTCTGCAAGAGCTCGCCTCTAGTTTAGAGAAGTTATATACTGCCCTTTATAATAGATGATGTTTGCGAGATGGTCTTTATTTCTTTCTTCTCCTTTTACGATTAGCAGAGCCATGCTCTGGGCCAAATTCTACCTCGGGCCCAGACGGGGTAATATTTTATAATATAACATAAATCATTAATATGCGTAATACGACAAGACAAGAATTCTATAAAATATCACAATTGTTATTCCCTTTTATCTCATATGTATATTTTATGCGAGAGTAAGCCTTCTATCTCTTTGTTTGATCTATACGGACCCAAAGTCGTATTTGCCTTTTTGTTCTTCCTCTATTGGTCTTTTGATCATTAAATCTGTGTTTCTCGTTCCAGAGGGCTTGAAAGTCACCCCCGGGGATTCCTTATATTGTAGGACCTACATGACAAATCGTATGATGCGTAGAGTGGGGCTAAAGGTTTATGTGAAAGGCTATTGACAAGGTCCTAGGATCAAAGGCAAATAAGAGTGGTTGAAAAGGCAGGCGAAACAAAACCACTTCACGTGTATTCTAGCCGGAATCCTAGGGGAATGTTTTGTTCTATTTCTATGTAGCTGTCGACATTTTGCTATTTATTTAGCGGCTTCATAATAAATATGGAAGATTATAATATTTCTCAATATGTGGTCTTTCTACTAGCAGCGTTGAGTGAATACTCAACGCTAGCAGGGTTTATTTTCACGTGCTACCGAATATATTGAGTTAAATGAGACTTTTCAATATTTAAATAAATAAATAAATAAATTGTATTTAGAGTCTACCCACTCAGTTATATAACTGATTTTCAGTGGGGGACAGTAAATCAAAGCGACCAAGCCAACCCTGTAGGCCCCGACGCAATCGACGAGTGAGCGATAACCAACCAAAGATCGATAGTTTTAATAGGAAATATAGCAATCAGTGGTATGGACAGTGCGAACACCCGCGAATCAACGCCAGAATCAACAAGGCCGATTCAGAACAACTCTGAATTTATTATGTGCTTCGTTGCTAGGACGGCTCCAAAGTCACCGTTTACAAACTCCTAAGACACGAACTGATGGACTTAAGTCCATCACGGAAATCGAACCCCGGACCTTCTGCATTGGAAGCAGATACGCTTACAACAAGACCAACGAGCCACACAACAAGACCAAACGAGCCACACAGTGTTTTTCAAACATTTTAACATTACTACGACAAAATGTCATAACAGAAATAAAAACTATCATCAAGGAAACAGTTAAAACCAAAAATTCGAATTTTAATGCATTAATCGCGGATGATATGAAGTTTTAATTAATTTCCTGCAAAATTTGTTTTTTTGGACATTGGCTGTTTTTGTAATGAATGCCTCAATTGTGTTCGACTGAACGAAGTTCGAAGTCACATTCAAATTTACGCGGGTACGTCATGATCAGCTTAAAAGTTTCGTTCGTACTTTTCGAACTACTTTAACATCGTTACACCAATCAAAGTTATTATTTTTTGACGTGCTGAGAAAAGATATTATATCAATCCCCGTACATTTCTTATTTTCCCAAGTACAGACTCATTTTAATAAAAAAAACTTCGCAAACATTGACAGAAAATGAATCTTTTGTTTGTAAATGAATACTGGTCCAAAATGAACGAAAAATTAAAAATTACATTAATTTTCTAACATACAATGAAATAGAACAAAAGAAGTGGATTTTCCTGCGAGTATAATCTGAAATGTACTAAAGGAATGCAATCGAAACACCGCGTCATGGATAACCATGTACCAATTCAATTCAATTCAATTCACTTTATTTTTCCAAATATTACAGTACAATACATTTTAAATCCAATATATTTGTATACCCCTATAAGACTGAATCTTGAGGTGGGGCATACCAAGCTAATTTGAAAGTTGTTTATTTTTAACATTAGTTTACATTAGCACAAAAAGTACCATTGTAATTTGGTTTGGTACATAGTCAGTACTTAAAATGATCATACACTAAGGCAAGGTTTAAATATTATTATAAAGGAATAAACATATAATTAAAAATATAAATATTCAAATTAACAATTTTAGTTTAAATTAACAATGTTTTTTTATAAGTGCTTAATGAAGGCTAAAACGAACAGATGAACAAAATTGGACAAAATTGGACGAACAGGTGTGACAGAAAGCGATTTTACGTCTACTACAAGCAGTTGATAGTATCATGTATGGCGGTTATTGGATAAGAAATAAGTCACTTTTTTAGGCCTTTTTTTTAGACCAACCATGTACTATTTACCATGTATGTAATTATGCCAAACCTCATATGCTCCTCGCATCTTTGAAACTTTATAGCTCTGATGGTTAATATGCCCCCGCTCGCTATGTTATTATAGACGTCAACCAGCTAGAATTTCCCTTATTACTAGGACATCTCAGCTCTAGTAGCCCACGGCCCTTTAGAAAGTATTTTTTAGCTCTTCACGTCAGTGCTTTGAAACTAGAAACCATGCTAGAGAGTGCTTTGCTTGAGATGTTGAAGTGGCTGGTATCAAGTAGGCCCTGTATTACCAAATGGTCACTTGTAACAAGAGACCATAACCTCTCTACCTACCTTTCTATAATACAAACCAAAATGCATAAATGCTTATTGACCGGAAAGTGACTATTGTAAAAACCATTGTGTGTATGGGTGTTTGAAATGTGTATTTTAAATATCGTGTTTTCATTAATTGTTTGTGTTTTCCGGTGCGCTGAGAGTATTTGTACCGGGAAACATATTCTTAAAACGCAAGATATTAAAGATGCACATTTAAAAAAATCACATGTCCTAGTCACGCGTAAGTGTGAACTATGGTAAAACTATCAGACATATAAATCGTATACTTTTTGATAAAACGATCCACAAAAATGCTTTCAACAAGTCGCAATATTGGGAGTAGCTTGGCCTAAATATGTTCAAATACTATTATATATTGTTCTTAATCCTAAACTTCTATTTTAAAGTTTCTTGGAAAACATATTTTCCTGTCCGCCCGAATGGAATGTGAAATTCAAATGACAGACGCTTACCATTGACACTAAAAGGGTACCCAAAAACATTATAATAATTATAATTTTATAATTTTTGTGGGAAACCTGTTATAGGGTGCTATGTATGTCTCTCTTCAGGTGTCAACTCTTGGTGTAATAGAATTAGGACAATTGTGAAGCGATGTCCGAGGTCAGTTTAAGAGCTGATTCCCGGAAAAAACTTCAGTCAGGATTGCCGGACTCGACGGGATTTGAACCCAGGACCTCCCGAGTTAGTGACGCGCGCTTATAGCTCTCGAGCCAACACTGTCAATGATAAAAATAACATAATGAATCATCCTTGAAGAAGGACATTATCAACATAAATAACGCGTGTTAATAAGGGGTCGTGCTCTATTTTTCTTGCCAGACGTAACAAGATGGACGGACGGAGGTAAACCCATTCCCCTACTTGACTTAACAACAGTAAAATAAAAACAATCGCATATATCGTCGCTACAATAATAAGGGCCGGATGCACAACAGTCACTTACAAACCACCACTGCTACTGAGAGTCCACTAAGTGACACAACCCCATGTTATTTTCCATAAGCATACCGCAAATACATTGTTTCCCAATAAATGTTTGTAAAACTTTCATGTTATTAAAACTATGAGATACTATGCAACACCATATTATTATCTCTGCCATTTTCTATGATGGCTATGTTTAAAATAACAAAATAAATACTTACATTTAAATTAATGCCCTTGAAATGGATTTAGCTTACTAACATTATTTAAAATTTATAAAGTTTTCAAAACTGCTGCATATAGTTTCTTATTTCAAGAAGAATAGGCAATATATTATTTGTATTGAAAGTTCTTGGAAAATAAATTTATCATACATTTTCTGAGACCCTACATCTACATTGCATGTTTTATGTTGATATTTTTGTTATGAATAGCTGGCCACAAATCAAGTAAATACCGTAACTTCGGAGACATATTCAACATTTTTGCAAACACATAGCTATCAATAAGAAAGGTTTAAATTTAAAATGACCTGACCTGAATTTGGAAAGAACACTGCGAATATTAATAAACAAATCTAAATAATATATTTAACTGACAATCCCCATAGAATGAAAAAGTTGTATCTAAAAATTAAAACAATTAAAATGTTGGATTTTTTAATATTCATCAGAATGCATTTGCTCAATCTCCACTGTTGAAAAGTGGTGTGTTGTGTGTATATTACAGACATTCAACATACTTTTAATGACATTGCATGTCAAAATTGATTGTTGAGAAACACTAAAATAGTAAAAGTAGCTCAACATGACACCTGAATTCTCAAGTGGAGTAAGAACACTTACATTCTAAGAGGACGACTACGTAATGTTGTAGATTGTTGCCTTGACAATAATTGTTCTCCAATGCTCAAATAACCTCATTGAAATTAATAGTGGTGATTATTGAAATAATTTTCAAAATATTTTTAATTTTAAAGTCATCTTTATCGATAAGGCCCTTACCGACAGTGTTTGGTCTAAAGGTTTGGATTCGAATCGTTTTTCAAAGGTTTTCCTTAGTCGTTAATGCGAATACAAGAGATTGAGTCCTTTCACAAACCTCGAACACCCAACAATTGTTCCTACTCCAATGTACCTAGTTAACCTAGTCACCTGAGAGAGATGTGCACTGTGCAGTGCATTAGCCCTAGAGAAATTTAATATAATGAGTTCCTTTAAAATTAATTAATTAGAAACCAAATAAATAACGATTTTGAATGTGGCTCAAAGTGAAAACACAACTCTTCTCTCTCTCTCTCTCTCTCTCTCTCTCTCTCTCTCTCTCTCTCTCTCTCTCTCTCTCTCGGTGAAATGCAACAAATCATTTATCATAACAGCAAGCCGCCTCTGGAACAAATATCTACTGCAAACCTATTCCAAAAATTCAGCCACCATGCTCAGGAGTAAAATCCACCATTCTCTACTTTCTACTTACCAATAACAAACCAACAAAAAGGGTATCCTTCAAACATATTATCGGTTATCACAGTACTAGAGTCAGAATATGTACGCTCTATTTATAAATTAGTAACAGGTATTTTATTTTAAGACTAATTATTACTATTTTTATTCCTAATATTATTCCTAATTAACATTATGCTTCGGTATAAAATAAACATTGTTTCACTGTAAATATTGCATTAGTTTTAGCAGTTAAGTGATAATGTTGATAATTCTGGTTTTAGAATCACTATTAGTATAAGAAATATAATATATAATTAAGTCCTTGGCATGGAGTTAATATTTGTATTAGATTTAGTATACTCTTACGCATAACTTATAATATCAAATTGTATATTTCATATGTAACCATACTATGTACTATGTATGTATATTATAGAGGTTGGCTACAATTAAAGGGGCTCCATAGCCCTATGTAGCACGCCTTTAAGCCAATAAATATCAAATATCAAATATCTCTCTCTCTCTCTCTCTCTCTCTCTCTCTCTCTCTCTCTCTCTCTCTCCGGTAAACACAAAAGAACACTACAAACGAGAAACGTAAAAGTTTTCCAACTTCCCACAGAATAATAAATGAGAATTCCTTCACCTGAAAATCAATTCGTCTGATAACATAGAATTCCTACAAAGAGACAGCCTATTGTCATGTCACGCTCAACCGTAAGCAGGGCGGCATTTTCTCTTTACTGTGGGGTTGTAAATAATTTGTTACTTAACGACCGACCAGTCACGAAACCGCACGACAAGTGACACGAAACCAAGTTAAATAGATGACGTTGATGTTTACACATTTACAAGCTAAAGCAATACAGTTTTATGGCTTGGTCGCTTTGATTTACTGTCCCCCACTGAAAATCAGTTATATAACTGAGTGGGTAGACTCTATAAACACAATTTATTTTTTTATTTTTTGTTTATTTACAGACTATATAGTTTTATTGGCGCACTAGGAACGATTTGTAAATAAGTTGTTATGCCTGTCTCGGGAAATGAAACTATGAATAATTAGGCTAGATACATGTGTACCAACACTCACAGTCAGACATTACACGCACGCGCACGCACACGCACACGCACACGCACACGCACACGCACACGCACACGCACACGCACACGCACACGCCAGCACACGCACACGCACAATGCAACTTTAGCGGGTGAATCGTTGCCAACCATATGTCCTCATTTCAAACACTGCTCGCTGGTTGGCCATAGATCACGGTTGGACTATAAGGTTGGACTCGGAGTCGAAGGGCTGATTCCGAGCCGCTTAAATCATAGTTCTAAGGTCCTTCCTTGCAACTTGCAAGTTCCTCGTAGGTTCCTTTAAGTTCCACCTAGGTTCCTTGTAAATTCCTTTAAGTTCATTGTAAGTTCCTCAGGGAAAGGGAACTTGCTCTAATCAAAATTCCTTGGAAAGGAACTCGATCCCGAAAGCACATGACTATATAAATCCTCTCTTAGCTCTTCATTGGTCCAACCACTCATGTCTGGCATAACGGTTTCATTACTCTGGCTTTATGATAAGATAAAACACCAACCTTAGAAAACAAACATCAAATACAGGCAGCCAATAGCAAAGTCATATTCAGAACCTGCCCATGAGTATTGATTGCCTGGTTGAAGCTGGCAGAGTAATCAAGCGAACCTTATTGACTATGACTGAATGTCCTTTTCATAGGGGCTTGTTAGTGTACGTACAAGGGGTTTAATTAGGATCATACACAAGAGATTCATCTTTACTAGCGGGATGTTGTTATTAACATACATAACCTTACCCCGTAGTGAGGTTGCTATGAATGTGGGTGTGTTTACGTATTCGGAGTGGCTGTTGCAATGCTTAAGGGGACGACAGACAGGCAGACAGACAGACAGACAGACAGACAGACAGACAGACAGACAGACAGACAGACAGACAGACAGACAGACAGACAGACAGACAGACAGACAGACAGACAGACAGACAGACAGACAGACAGACAGAATTCAGGCTTAGGCACACCTGCAAATTATCTCGAACACAAGCGTTTGGAAATAAAATAACTACACAAAATTCTATTTAATCTCACATTATTATCATTATGTACGACTGGACGAGTTCGAAATCCCAATTTTATTAGCATGGAAACGCCGTCGTACTTTTCAAACTACGCCTTCATTTTTCTATCGATCAAAATACATGTTTTTGTGCATACTCAAAAAGGTGACACCAATCTTAGTTCATGGTTTGTTTTTTTTAAATTTGGTCCAATTTTCTATGGACTTTGAGGAATGGCACAAAAAGTTTGTGACTTAATTGAAAAAAGGACTTTGCACGAGAAATAGATATTTAGATATTTGTCGGTGGGTGAAAACAGAATAGAAAAATGTTGAATTCCCTCCATGTAATTTGAAAAGTACGGGATTACTGCACTCTCGACGGTGACCGTCCACACCCAAGCCTCTTAAAACAATACTTTGAAAATGTTCTCTGAAGAGACATGGCCACACTATAGCTTGACACAGTGGTGAGCACCGCAACCTATTGGACAATCGCTAGATTTTCAAATCATTACAGAATAAACAAATGAATTCTGCATCAAATTGATTTGATCCAACAGTAGAAATCAAAATATTTGTATTGTTCAACAGTAGAAATCAAAATAATTGTATTGTCCAATAGTAGAAATCAAAATATTCGTATTGTCCAACAGAAAAAAAATAAAAAATAAATGTATTGTCCAACAGAAGAAATCAAAATATTTGTATTGTACAACAGTAGAAATCAAACTATTTGTATTGTCCAACAGTAGTATTAAAAATATTTGTATTTTATCGTACGTTATTGGATGAGCGAAGCGAAGACTTCAATTTCACCGACCCCCAAAAAAATTTAGCTCGGGTGTTTTTTTTTTTTTTTTGTTTTTTTGTTTTTCCGTCTGTTTGTTTGCTATCTACCGGGCAAACGGCATAATCCGATCTTGATGAAAATTTGAGGGGACCTTCGAAATCTCTGAACTTAGAGGTGTATTGTTTTTGGGCACAATCGAATAAATATTTCTCATGAATATCGTACTTTTACGATTTTTTTCGATTTTTAGTGCGATATTTTCGTGACATTTGGGCGATTCTGACCAAACGGTGGGGCTACAATGGTCATATTAAATACATGGACATTAAGGTTATGGTGATGTAGTACCTTATGAACAAAAAAATTGAAAAAGTTAAACAGAATCTATAGAAATAAAGCTTTTAATATAGTTTTTTACGGTTTTAGTGCGATATTTTCGTGCCATTTGGGCCGTTTCTTACCAAAACGGGTGGGGCTACAACGGTCATATTATACATGGACATTAAAGTTATGGTGATTTAGTACCTTTTGAAAGAAAAAGTTGTAAAAGTTAGCCAGAATCCATAGAAATAAAGCTTTGAATATAAGTTTTTTACGGTTTAATGCGATATTTTCGTGCCATTTGGGCCGATTGTGACCAAACGGGTGGGGCTACAACGTTCATATTTAACATGGACATTAAGGTTATGGTGATGTAGTACTTTATGAAACAAAAAGTTGAAAAAAAATAGCCAAAATACATTGAAGTAAAGCTTTTAATATAAGAATTTTACGGTTTAGTACGATATTTCGTGTCATTTGGGCCGATTATGACCAAACGGGTGGGGCTACAACGTTCATATTAAACATGGAAATGAAAGTTATGGTGATGTAGTACCTTTTGAAACAAAAAGTTGAATAAGTTAGTCAGAATCCATAGAAAAAAAGCTTTTAATATAAGTTTTTACGGTAAATAAATAACAAGTGACAAGAAACAATAGAAACTTGACAACAACCACCTACAATGCATAGGCATCAAAGCAAAGCACTTGCAAAACTAAAGATATCCCACGCAAACCAAAAACTTTAAAAAAGCTCATCCATCAACGCGGCGGGACTTTAGCGTTTTCCTAGTATAATATAACATAGCGATATTATAAAAAACATATTCTGTCAAGTCTGCCAAAAATAATGTCATATTTCTTTAATTATTTTCGAGAATGTCTTCTACACCCCATAATTAAAGTACCATTAGTGAATGTATTTCGTCTTAAACTTTCTCCAAACACTTTATTCGAAATAATATTTCTTAGTTTTACTAGATAGGATCCCTAGCAAGTCCCTTGTTCTCCTAGAATCTCTAGTTAACTCCTCAAAGTCTTCCTGCTGGTCCTACAAAAGTTTATCCCGATTTCACTTTTGTTCAGAAACCATCCTTTGATTTTGATTTCGTTGCCAGTCATGATGGAGCCAACTTTGAAATCTTTGCGAGAAAACTTTATCCCGTATTTGTTAATCAAGTCGGATCCGTCAGCTTTTAGAGAAGACTTTCGAGGCAAATTGGACTGCCTCATTTTCTAAAGAATTGTCTTGATTTTAACAATACAGGTTCTAATAATTGTGAAATATCGAGAATATATTCTTCCTCCTTTAACGGGGGCATCGAGATTGAATCAGTTCACTCGATCTTTGTACTATAAGAAGATAATGACGGGATGAATAATCGCATATATTATTTGTTAGTACTATACGTATATTTTCTATTCATATTCCACCAACTACTGCTAGTAACTATAAGAGGTTTTTTGTTCAAATTTTTCCCTCATATAATTATATTTTTATTCAATATCTCTCTACAATATATTATTTTTGGATGAGCGAAGTGAAGACTTCATATTTGACTTTGTGTTTTTTTGTCTGTTATTACTTATGTTACTCCAAGAAAAATAGCTCGGGTGTTTTGTTTTTGTTAGTATTTTGTCTGTTTGTTCGCTCTCTACCGGGCAAACGGCATATGCGATCTTGATGAAAATTGGAGGGGACCCTCGAAATCTCTGAACTTAGAGCTGTATTGTTTTTGGGTACAATCGAAGAAATATTTCTCATAAATATCGTACTTTTACGATTTTTTTTCGATTTTTAGTGCGATATTTTCGTGATATTTGGCAAACGGCTACTCCGATATTGATGAAACTTAATAGGAACGTTTAAAATCACTGAAATCATATATGTTATGATTTTAGAGACATTTGAAAAAATATTTCTAATAGAAATCGTACTTTTACGATTTTTTCTCCGGTTTTTAATACGATATTTTCGTAATATTTGGGCCGATTTTGACCAAACGGGTGGGGCTACAACGTTCATATTTTACATTGACATAAAGATTATGGTGATGTAGTGCCTCTTGAAAGAAAAAGTTGAAAAAGTTGGTCAAAATTCATAGAAATAAAGATTTTAATATTAGCCTTTTACAGGTGTATAATGAATAAGTAATATCAAGTAATTATAGAAAAATAAGGAGATTCCACATAAAAACGCAATCATTGGACAGAAATATTCCAAAAAAAAGCTCTTCCATCAACGCGACTGGAAAAAGCGTTCGCGGAGCGGCCTAGTTATATTAAAATGTTAAGAGCCCAATGGCTCGGGTAATTTTGTACACACTGTATGGACTGCTGTCCCGTATTGGAAGTTAAATAAATACCTTTAAAAAAATGCTCCGCTAGTGTTTATACTTACTTGTTATGACTGCCTTAATATCACCATGTATTTCAGTACTCTATATGTAATTTTATCTGAGAGCAAGGAACTTTAAAATATTCAAAACCTTGATATTGAATTAATTATTGATTAACGTAGTAACTCATAAATAAAATATATTGCACGTTACAGTAATGAAATTTCCCCCGAATTAAAAATGAAAAATAATTAACTAGTACCGCAGACTTAATAATAACATTTTTTTAAAATTATAAGTTATTATAGCAGATTTAAAAATTAAGCAAATGCGAAATTTGCGATTGGTAGTAAAAAAATTAGGGTATAACCATATTATTATTGGATGAGCGCAGCGAGCGAAGCGAAGACTCCAATTTCACTGACCCCCCAAAAAATTTAGCTCAGGTGTTTTTTTTGTTTTTTTTTCTGTCTGTCTGTCTGTTTGTTCGCTCTCTACCGGGAAAACGGCATATGCGATCTTGATGAAAATTTGAGGGGACCTTCGAAATCTCTGAACTTAGAGGTGTATTGTTTTTGGGTACAATCGAAGAAATATTTCTCATGAATATCGTACTTTTACGATATTTTTTAATTTTTTGTACGATATTTTCGTGCCATTTGGGCCAATTCTGACCAAACGGGTGGGGCTAAAACGTTCATATTATACATGGACATTAAGGTTATGGTGATGTAGTACATTTTGAAAGAAAAAATTGAAAAAGTTAACTAGAATTCATAGAAATAAAGGTTTTAATATAATTTTTCAATTTTTAGTGCGATATTTTCGTCACATTTGGGCCGATTCTGACCAAACGGGTGGGTCTACAACGTTCAGATTTTACATGGACATTAAGGGATGTAGTACCTTTTGAAAGAAAAAGTTGAAAAAGTTAACCAGAATCCATAGAAATAAAGGTTTTAATATGAGTTTTTTGAGGTTTATAATAACAATTATCAAGTAAAATAGAAACTTGACAACAATCACCTACAATTCATTCAAAAAGCACTTGCAAAAGGAAAAGTGGTCCTACGCAAACAAAAACTTACAAAAAACGCTCATCCATCAACGCGGCGGGACTTTAACGTTTTCCTAGTTAATGTTAATTTATTATTTGGAGCCAACTTTTCGCCAGACTCGTAATAATTTATTTTGAATGCCAAATTCACAATAAAACCTGCTGTAACATCCTAAAATATGAATTTACTAGCGAAAACTTTAAGTCACGAGTTTTGAATGTGTATAGGAATTAACAATTACGAATAAAATCATTATCCCGGTCTTCGTATCAAAGCACGTGCAGCCGTTCCTTCTTTTCTTTCAAAGTTTCTCAAGCATTCCATCATTATATTGCATAATCATCTTTACAACTATGTTCATAACAATGAATTTCATGTCTTTGTTGTTACATTTGATATTTTGTCATATACCTTTGTAATTATGCTTACGATGAACTCTATAGTCATCAAATGTATATTAACCATTTGTCAATTAGGATTAAACTAAATAGAAAAATAAATTTGTATCAAAGTTCAATTTTAAAATAATTTATAGGCTACCTACGAGCATATTAATTAATATTAATAATAATGTTTCGTTGAAGCCTTCCCAGGGTGCAATGCATGCCCCTCTTCAGGTGTCAAAGAGCGTATATCATAGTATGAACAATTGTAAAGGAATGTCCGAGAGCTGTTTAAGAGGACTTAATCCTTTGAAACATTGGATAAAACCTTCAGTCAGCATGGTTGGTCTCGACGCGATTAGGATTTGAACCCGGGACTTCACAAATCCGAGCCAACACTGTCGTTACAAGCATTTGTTAAATAGTGTTGTATTTATTTCAAACTGGATCAAAATAGTGGATATTTTACTTCACGGAATAACTTTTTTTTAATTTGCCATTGGTTTAGCCGCGGTCGCTTAGCTGTTTCCCATTCGAACACCGAAGTTAAGCAACCACGGGCGTGGTCAGGGGTAGAGTGGGTGACCGCTCTGCCCTGAAACATACGTATACCGCTGGTTAGAGCAGATGGAGGGTTCGAGAGCTAGTGTAACGGCTTCGTTCTCCTCGACGTCTGCTCGGCAGTCCGGGTTAGTGGAGGAATTTATATGACTGTCAAGGTCACACCGTCCTTTCGGATGGGACGTAAAGCCATTGGTCCACTTGGTACATTTCGAAAGAAGGCTACGTGCCGGTACCGGGTTTCCTCTCCACCCTTCTATTTACCTTTCATCCTCATCTATCACCTGTCATCGTCTCGAATAGCCTTAGTGCATTAATATGAGACGTTACGCAATACAAATCTATCAATCAATCATTAAGGTCAAAAAATTAAAAACACACTTTCTGAACATCTCTAATCATCAGGGTACTTAACACTGACAATAAAAATGGTTTCGATTGAAAGTATTTCAAAAGTACTCTCTTTTAATAGATTGGCTCCAGCTATACGTGACATTCCTGTGATATTCTAGGCGTTGTGTTGGTAGTCCTGGTTACCGAGTGGCTTTCTGAGGATCAAAGGCGGGACGAGAGATTCGGACTGAAAGTCACGTTCCAACGAGAAGAAAAAGAAGATTCCTATTCATTCGAGCTATCACTTTGAAAGTTGCTCTTAGATATTGAGCCGCACAGTTGATTATTATTTGTGGAGATTATATAGAACGAGTTGAATGTAAGTTCTTTCGAGATCATGACGAAATTGATTGAAAGAAGTTTGAGAAAATCTTTCCGGAGTGTTTTAATACGTGGTATTATTTTCTGTTATACTTAAGATTGGAACGTATATTGCTCCAACGAAATAATGCACATGCTTTATAGTGGAGGGGAAAGTTTGAATGGGCGGTAAATGGAATGTCGCCTTTGTGTATGAAAGAGAAATATATTTTACCAACGCAAGCAAAAATTATCTCTGCTAGATCACGGAGTTCCTTCATGTGCTAGAACCACTCTGAGCTAGCGTGAATTGACGACTAGAATTTTACCCGCCTCCTGACGTCACGCTCACGTGACTCTTGAGTAATGGCCGCGGTAGTGGGTAAACATTGCTGAAGTTTATCATTGTGTCATATGGAAGCTCCGCAGTATTATTGAAATTATTAATCAATATGCCTCACTACTGTTGTGTTCCGGGATGTAAAAATAGTAGTTATACACCAGGTTTATCTTTTCATTCATTTCCTAGTGATATTTCGTTAAAGAAGTCGTGGATAATAAAAATTAGGCGTGATGAGAGATGCAATCGCCCTGTGTCAAATACTATGAAAGTCTGTTGTAGCCATTTCATTCAGTCAGATTTTACGGAAATCGTAAATGGCACTCGAAAACGACTTAATAAAAATGCAATCCCCAGTGTGTTCACATTCACTTCACCTCGGAAATTAAAACCACACAGAAGAAGAGTTGTTCGTGTGCCTCAAGTTCATGCCAATGAAATAGCAGCTGTAAGTCACTTGGTAAGTATAGGCCCTAAGGCCTAGCTAGGTAGGCCCCTAGTAATTAAAACAATCTAAGCTAGACATAGGGCGTAGGCCCTAGTAGTACCTAGTTATTGTATAATGCCTAGGCCTAGTCACTTTGCTTCAAAGGTTAGTTAAATGTTCATAGGCCTAGGCCTAGGGCCCTAGTGAACAAGAAAAAGCAAGTCATCCCACAGACTTAGGCCTGGGCGTAGGCTGATAATATTTGTATCGATTTTATGTTATCTTCTGCTATATAGTACCAAAGATAAATCATGTTTGATAGTACCATCAAGGCCTAGTTGTTTGGTGTAGGCCTATAGGCCTAGAAACTTAGGGGCAGGTGCTAGGCCTAGGTCTAGTTATGTCAAATGTAGGCCTATAGTTGTGCATAGTGTGCTAAGACTTACATCTATAATTTAACACCTAAGCCCAGACCCTTCTCCAAACTTCTCTGTAGACCTCTGCCTAGTAACCTACATCATGAAATAGTGAAGACTGGGCCCAAACCTTGACAGTTTTCTTCAAATGCAGGGCTAGACATCCCTAGACGTAGGCTGCGTGGCAAACAATCTATTATTTTTACACCTTGTAGTCATCTGGAAAATGTATTTCCCCCTGCATGTTCATACGTAGACTAGTAATCATTTTTACCAACATGGGTACTTTGTGCCTAGCCTCTGCGCTTTGTGCCAACTTAACCGTAAGTCACCTGGACCCAACGTACCTACTATTAGGCTATAGGCAATAGCCTATAGACCTAATCCCATGGGCCAGTGCCTGCTTAAATATAAAAGGGTCCTAGATAACTTGCTGAAGCAAAAGCCTAATGCCAATTTAATTTTTCAGAATCTCGACAGACAAGAACCGTCCATCTCAAACATTCATTCGTCGATCATCGTCCAGTCGGAAAATGCCGAACCATCCCCGGTGAAGACCATACCTGTCGTTAGTTGTAGCAGCAGCATAAATGTGGTTGAAGAAGAATGTATCAATAGGCCTACGCCTAATGCCGGTACTGAGGAGTTAGGCCTACAACTCAAAAAGTTTCAAACAAAACTCGTTGCAGCTAACCGTAAAATTATGGTTCTTGAAGCCTCGGTACGTTCCCTTGAGAAAGAACTAAAAGCTGCGAATTCTCGTATAGATCAATTAGACATTGACCGTGAAATTAAATCGAAGGCTCATGCGTCGAAGAATGATTTTGAAATGTCATTGGTGAAGGGAGATGCCACTTTACTAACGTACTACACTGGATTTGACAGTTTAGAAGTGTACGAGACCTTCCATGATTTTATCAATCCGGGTAGGAAAATTTCTTATTCGGTAAAGCTATCCGAAGAGAACCAAATGTTGTTAGTGCTGTCGAAACTCCGACAAGGTTTTGATAACCTAGATTTGAGTTTCCGATTTAACATTTGTACGACCTTAGTATCACAAATTTTTGTTAGTTGGATCAATCACATGTACTATCGTCTAGGCTGTCTTAACATTTGGCCACACCGTGACATTATCCTAGAAAATTCTCCTCCTATTTTCAAAGAAAAATATCCTTCTTGCATCATAACATTAGACGGAACTGAATGAAGATCGAGTGCCCATCCTCATTAGTTCTTCAGTCGCAAACTTATTCGTCATACAATCCAGCAACACTGTCAAAGGCCTAGTTGGATGTGATCCAAAGGGGGAATAATATTTATCTCACAACTTTACACGGGGAGCATTTCAGATAAAAAAATAACACAGGAAAGCGGCCTTTATGATTGTCTGCGGAAAAAGCTAGAGAGCCGAGAAGTTCTACCAGGAGATGTTGTTATGGTGGATAAGGGGTTTAATATATTAAAGGAAGTGCAAGAGTTGGGCTTAATATTAAACATTCCCCCTATGGCCAGTAGTGAACAGTTCACCGAAGAAGAGGTTTATGACACAAGGAAAATAGCGTCCTGTCGTGTGCACGTTGAACGAGTTATAAGGCGTGTGAAGACGTATAAAATCCTAACTGGTGTCATACCTGTAACTACTTTACCACACATTAACCAAATATGGACTGTATGTTGTGTTCTCACAGGCTTCCGTTGTGTAACAAAGAGTTCAGGTGTATCAGAGACCTAAGTGCATTGCAATTCACAGCCTACCGATAGTTACCCGGGTTACACGAATGCATTCTAATGTGCAACCCTAGTATTTTATGTCTTTCACTCATATTTTAAGCATAAGGCCTATAAATAAAATATATTTATGCTTTATTTGTGAGTAGGATATAGGTCTTTCTTGATAATTCTAGGAACAATGACATGACATGATTTTGCTATAAATTGCATATTTAATATTATTGTCAAAAATCAAATTAATTATTATTGTCAAAACACAACTAGAAGTAGGTAAATAGCAGTCCAGGCCTAATAATGTCCTTAGGCCTATGTCAAAAGTGAGTGCACTTACTTAAGCTACATTAATAAATTGAGAAAAAAATACATATGCCTACTGAATGGTTGTAATTTGCAATCCTCATCCCTAAGGTTGCGCCTACCTAGTTAAATAGGCTTACTTCTAGACCTAACGTTGTATGTATTCTAGGATTTACCATAGTTAGTATGTGATTATAAGAGGAATTAAATAACTAATACAAAGTAGTATTAAGCACTAGTGGGCTAAAAGAGTAGCTAATCAGTGGCCCACTCTACTGCGTATTCAACGCCATTGATTGTAATGTAGGCCTACTCAATCGTTGACAAACATATGCATGAAAGTGTTCAACTTGAAAGTTCAACAATTTTTGTGCCATTGCTTCACAGAACTCGGTATCTTTTTTGACTCGTTCAATCCAAACTTCATTCCCATTATAAACTACAAAGTCACACCACTCTACCCCACAAACAAACAACTGCCCTTGAACTTGATAGTAGTTATTGCTACATTTTTTTAGGTGAAATTTGCCACTTGGCTCAAAGGTAGTGCCATAAAACTTTTTGTCACTGCACGCCTCTTGTAAAGTTTTGTCTTTCTTGGAACTGGGACACTTAATCTCGAGGAGACCAAACTGTGGAGTTTCACTGGGATCAAGAATCTTGCCATCAGGGGAACAACCCAGAAATGGCATTCCTGGGTTGACGACAAACCCAGAAGAGAAATGGGTAATAGATTTTCCCGAGGAGTGCATTTGTTTCATGTAGGTTTCCCTCGCTTTCATCTCGTTCTTTTTTCCATGCGCAACGCTTTTTTACATTGTCCAGTGCTTGCCCTTGGTAAATTGATTTCAAAAATATTTCATTTACCGCTTTCTTACGTTTGCATATCAGGGCAAACTGTGATGCCGTGAGTCTGATCTTGCGGGCATCGTACCACATGTCCGTGTTTTGGCCCCTGGTAGCCATTTCTAGGGCAATTGCCTCAGGAAGGGTAATTTTTGTTAACTCAAAAACTTTCATGGATGTGTCCTCTGGTAGTTCCAAAATTGCCAATGGTAGATGAGGATACGTTGAAGTGATGTTTTCGTTTGCAACTGTGGCATTGTCAACTGTCGGTTCTAAAGTTTTTAACTGGTGTGCCAGGGTGCAGCCAGATGGAATTTGGCCAAGGTTGACCTGACACATTTCATCAGTATTATCAGCCTGAAGCAAATACGCTAAAGGAAAATCTGGATTACATGCACGCAAGCGCTGCGAGAGTTGTTGGACTTCTGTTGCTGTTGGTGGAGTCTTGCATTCAATGCTACTAAACGAGCACTTCGAAGGGTCCCGTTTTCTTTTCTGGTTCGGTTTCGCAAAGATGACCTCCATCATAGGTTCTGGTTCGATCTTGTCCCCACGCGGCTTGTGCCATTGTTGCTCCCGGCTTGTACAGGTAGTAGACTCCGGTATTTCTTTGAATCCCATCATTATCCAGTGGTTGAGCTGGTGAAAGAGGCCTGCCAGATGGATACATTTTCCTTGTCTGAAACAAGTATACACATTCATGTAAATTATAGTATGTGAGTAGGCCTAGATTATACAATGTTTGTTTTACAGATTTATTTATAACATTAAATCAAAACAATGAACAATTTTAGGGTAGGCCTACTTTAAATATTTATTTATTTTTATAAAATATTAAATTAATTCACCAGCTGTTTGCAGTAAAATGACATCGAGAAAACTAGTTACGATGGCAAATGCTGCAAATTTTGGACAAACACTACTATAGCCGAGGTAAGTGTTTACAAACAATCTTGGTGTTGTCCTACGAAGCGAAATATGTCGCTTCCTTCCTACAAAAATACATCCCCGATGATAGTCGTACGTTGAACTGTAAGATTAATGATGAGGCCGTGTCGGCCTTTAAAAATTATTCTTACGGTCTGTGCTCTCATTGGAATTATCGTTACCGGCCCGAGTCTGTAGTTTAGGTTGTTGCTACGGGAATTGAAAATAATGTTTGGGACTATATGGTAATGAAAGCAGGGCCTCTGATAGGAATGTCATCGTCAAGGGCTAGGCCTAGACAAACCAGAAAGTAGATAGGGTAACCTAACTAGGGGCACTATAGGTGGAACCAGATAAGCTGTCGGTCGCCTAAAGATCGCAGCACTGTCGTCCTCGCACTATGGCCACAGGATCGGCAAAAAGTAAATAAAATAACTGTCTCTAAAACTGCTTTCGGAGAAAAACACGACTATTTTAAAGCCAAGCCTTGCCCAATGGCAATATATCCTAAAAATAAAGTATTTATGAAGTGTACAAATAAAATCAAGACATTTTGATGCTCCTAAACATTGACATCACATCTGGCAAGGTTGGCATTATAGACAGCTGGAACTTTGGACACACCATTACCAACAAGACAAAAAAACACTTTCGTAATCGTGCTCGTGATTACTTAAAATCATTATTTCGCTAAAATACTGACTCTGTGGGACGAACTACTTATTCACAGCTTATAAAATGTTGATTTATGTGATAACACATCACGATAACATGACTAAATACGGTAGGCCCTACCTAATGCCAGTTGTGTGTAAATTGGCAACGTTGGCGTCCGAGCTCTCGCTTGACCTTGACGTGGGACAGCTTATCTGGTTCCACCTATGGTGTCCCTACTATAAGCCTAGGCTAGCAAAGAAGTTGTCACAGGGTATGTCTAGGGCTAGGACTAGGCATAGGTCCCCTTGGCCCCTAGTCTAGACCTAGGGTTACCTGCACATAGAGTCTAGTTCTACATGGTTCTACGCCTAGCTAGGGCCTACCAACCGTCGGGAAGTTTGGGGGATTGCGAATTATGCGAGTGCCTGTGTTCTTAACCTCTAGGCTAGGCGGAACTTGTTTGGTTGGGTGGCTCCAGAACAAAATTATCATGTTTTTGTTAAACTAGCCTCATTGTAATCAGTCTGTTGTTTATGTGGTTCAGAATTCAGAGTAATTACAACCTCAGCAGTAACTTTGCTTAGATAGGCCCTACTTACTTCTGCTACCACCAAACCACCGATAGCAAATAGTTAGCTCAACGTAAGAATAATTTTTAGCAATTTCTTACGTTCTGACGTAAGAATAGGGTATACACCCCGTAATGGAAAATTAGATTAGCCTCAATCATCAGTTGGCTACCTACCCAGCTTTGCAGCTACAAAAGCTTGAAATTATCGTCAATTGTTCCTTTTCGTCTGGCTTCAACTCGCAGTAAAGTTTTCTGGGTGCATCATTCTTCCGCATTCTTGCGTAACAGCTGAAAGAAGAAACTTTAATTAGGTACGACTAGAAAATGATATGAACAACCCCACTTGGATTAAAATCTATGATTTCCAAATTATAAGTGGCTGTGTAAGGCCGCGGGGCATAGGGCCTACATGGGCCAATGCAGATATGCTGGACAAAAATTCCCATTTAGGCCTACATTGGTTACTACAACTTGACATAGTATTGCCCCCACATGCAGGCTAAATTTTTGTAAACAGGCCCTAGGCCAAGTTCAATTATAATAATGTAAACAGAGACCCAGGCCCTAGATGCCAAGTAGGCCATAGGACGGATCTAGGCCTTAGGCCCAAGCCTAATTTGTTCTATTGTCTAGGCCTAATTCCTAGGCCTATAGGCCTAGTATGTTAAAGATTGCAATTTGTTATTTAAAACGAGGTATTCTCTAAAAGTTATAGCCTAGGGCCTAGGGCCTAGGCTAGGCGGAACTCTTTCGGTTGGTATGGACAGTTTTTGATCAGTAGGCCTAGGTACTTTAGATTTAAAATAGCGACGTTAAAGGTTTTGTAGGTACTTTAGATTTAAAATAGCGACGTTAAAGGTTTTGTAGGTACACATAAAAAAAACTGTCCATACCAACCGAAAGAGTACCGGCTAGGCTAGGCCACTGACTGACAGTAAACCAATAACAATGGGTCTACAGTGTGCCAATGTAGGGCCTAGGCCTAGGCCAAGCAAATTATAGGCTTATGCCTATTTCTAAGCTTCAACAATATTCATAAGCAAGCAAGCCGTATTTAAATCAACATAAAATGGGGGTAGGCCTAGGCCTCATAAAATTGGCCTAGGCCTAGGCTAGGCTCATACTTTGACAGGTCAACTGGTAGGCCTAGCCTAGGCCTAGTCCTACGAAATAGCCTAGCCTACATGCCAGCATAAACTCGAAACAAAACATCTGTTTTTCAATACATAATATATCAAGCTTCATAACAGTCATATTGCCGATATTAACGGCAAATTTAATATAGCTAAAATAATTAGTTAGATAGGGGCCTACTCACCAAGCCTTGATGAAAATAGTGCCTGAAGTCACATTTTCGGCGGTCCACAGCTCTTTCAAAAATGAAGATACAAACAAACTGTAACCTTCTTTACAAAGTCTCTGGCTTCCTTCATCATTAAAGTACTTCAAAACGACTCTCAGACTAAAATTTTCGAACGATTTTAAACATTTCTTCCACGTAAGTTCTCGTAAGGATAGCATAGGATCCATGTTCCTTTTGGAATTGTTTACCCACTACGCGCGCGCTATCTCTGAGACCACGACGAACCAACTTTCGGCTCCTCCCATTTCGAGTCGTCAATTGAGTTGACAAGTTGTTATGTTGGGAAAACAATTTCAAGTCATCTGCATTCTTTCGTTGGGACCACTATACTACTTTCTTATTTATATTAATCCTTACGAAGAAACTGAAATTAATGCATATCATCTCAGAAAATTGTACAATTTCAATTATGTTTAGATTTAAGTTTAGATTCAAGATAGTTTACTCACCAGATTATTTTCAATCATTTTCATCGACTATTACAAAGTCAAGCATAATGATCGTATCTTCTTTTCATTTTTAAATGTTGGTAGTTTCACACTATATGAGAACAAATCTTCCCTAAATGCATCACTTAACTGTCCGTCCGTCCGTCTGTGCGTGTGTCACGTCTCACGATAGAAACCGAACACGACGTCTCATTGACATGCGTTCATAGTTGAGATTCTCCTTCAACAAGGCGCTTATAAATATTTTTGTTGACTCTGGGGGTAAGAGGCAGGCATAGTAGCCCCCCCCCCCCCAAGAGTTTGAATATTTATATACTAAGAAAACGCTAAAGTCCCGCCGCGTTGATGGATGAGCTTTTTAAAGTTTTTAGTTTGCGTGGGATATCTTTACTTTTGCAAGTGCTTTGTTTTGCTGCCTACGCATTGTAGATGATTGTAGTCAAGTTTCTTTTGTTTCTTGTTAATTGGTATTATTTACCGTAAAAAACTTATATTAAAAGCTTTATTTCTATATATTCTGGCTATCTTTTTCAACTTTTTCTTTCAGAAAGCAATACATCACCAATACCTTAATGTCCATGTGAAATATGAACGTTGTAGCCCCACCCGTTTGGTCAGAATCGGCCCAAATGTCACGAAAATATCGCACTAAAAATCGAAAAAAATCGTAAAAGTTCGATATTCATGAGAAATATTTCTTCGATTGTACCCAAAAACGAAGCAAGTCTAAGTTCAGAGATTTCGAAGGTCCCCTCGAATTTTCATCAAGATCGGATATGCCGTTTGCCCGGTAGGGAGCAAACAAACAGACGGAAAAACAAACAAACAAACAAAAAAAAAAAAACGAGCTAAATTTTTTGGGGGGTCGGTGAAATTGAAGTCTTCGCTTCGCTCATCCAAAAATAAATAAAAATAAAAAAAACTTCGTCCCCTATTTTCGGTATGTTTGTACCCGTGCTTGTTTTACATAATTATTATCTTAGTTTATCTATATAATGTGTTAAGGGGAATCCCTAGACCCAAATATGATTTCTAAAGAATGCAGTAAAGACGTCTGAAAAGGAAGTAGAATGTAAGAGGGGTTTATAAAAGAGCGGATTATTTTTTTGAAATTTTTTTGACGGGACATAACCTCAGAATCAACAATTATATTAAAATTACTGGAATCAGTTGCTCAAATTCAAAATTGAATTTTGAGCAGCGATTTTTTGTATATTATTTCTACACTCCTTTATCTACAACCTAAAGGATTTTTGGTTTTATATAGTTTGTTGCGTTGCACAATTGTTTTTCGCCTGCCGGTACAATTTCAAATTTTGTACCGTTTAACGGAAAAAATCTTGAAACGCCTGAAACCATATAAAACCAATAAAACTTATATTTAGGTTGTAGATAAAGGAGTGTAGAAACAATATACAAAAAACCGCTGCTCAAAATTCAATTTTAAACTTGAGCAACAGATTCCAGTAATTTGAATACTAGGAAAACGCAGAAGTCCCGCCGCGTTGATGGATGAGCTTTTTGAAGTTTTTAGTTTGCGTGGGATATCTTTATTTTTACAAGTGCTTTGTTTTGTTGCCTTCGCATTGTAGGTGATTGTTGTCAAGCTTCTATTGTTTCTTGTCAATTGGTATTATTTATCGTAAAAAACTTATATTAAAAACTATATTTATATGGATTCTGGCTAACTTTTTCAACTTTTTCTTTCAAAAGGTACTACATTACCATAACCTTAATGTCCATGTATAATATGAACGTTGTAGCCCTACCCGTTTGGTCAGAATTGGCCCAAATGGCACGAAAATATCGCACAAAAAATCGAAAAAAATCGTAAAAGTACGATATTCATGAGAAATATTTCTTCGATTGTACCCAAAAACGTAGCAAGTCTAAGTTCAGAGATTTCGAAGGTCCTGTCAAATTTTCATCAAGATCGCATATGCCGTTTGCCCGGTAGAGAGCGAACAAACAGACAGAAATACAAACAAAAAAAAAACAAACAAACAAAAAAACACCCGAGCTAAATTTTTTGGGGGGTCGGTGAAATTGAAGTCTTCGCTTCACTCGCTTCGCTCGCTACGCTCATCCAATAATTGTTGATTCTGAGGTTATGTCCCGTCAAAAAAATTTAAAAAAAAAATCCGCTCTTTTATTTAGCCCCTCTTACATTCTACTTACTTTTCAGACGTCTTTACTGCATTCTTTAGAAATCATATTTGGGTCTAAGAATACACTCTTTATAATTTGTAGAGTTGAAATCTCCGTTGCAATATGCATTATAAATAAATATTTACAAAACGTTCATGTCCATATTCATATTGATCGTATTTTGTGGCTTTGCTAAGCAAGTTTCGGAAATGTTGTATAAGTCAACTAAACAAAAAAAATCAAATCAAGTGGACTTATACCATGATCTAACAATTGATGGGTCCTCTGCAAGAAGGGCCTAACTCGAGTTAGGCCCTTCTTGCCGAAAATGCTATGGACGGCTCCACCGATGTCCCGTGCATCGTATAAGCCATCCGTAGTTGTTCAGTCACGCTCCGCCAGGTCGCGGCACCTGCCCGATGAAGAGGAAGCGCGCATGTATTCGCGCGTCAGATTGCTCAACTGCATGGCTATAGTCGCTGGCCGTAGGCTACATGCTAGTATGCCAATAGGAGTAGGCTACATGCTAGTAAGCCTAGATACTAATTCACTTGATGATAATATGTTATTTCATTTATTACATAAAATGTGCCTGTTCAAGCCTACATAACTAATATTCAAACTGTATTATGTGTGGGAAGCAGTAAAAACTTTAAACCTTTATATCTCAGCTTGGTTATTTTTAGTTAGGCCCTTCTTGCAGAGGACCCATCAATTTATCTCAACAACAACAACGAGATATATTGTTCGATCATGGACTTATACCACCTTAAGAGGGTATGCTGAGGCTAGAACGGAGGCGAGTTTAAGCGCTCAGCTTTCTGGATTTTTTGGGTAAACGGTTTATAACACCATTATCACATTTCACACTAACGTTTATAAAGAATAAATCTATGTTATCCATTATGCGTATTCCTAAATTAATTCATTGATTTTGAATTAAAATTTAGTGAAATTACCAAAATTTACTCAATTCTGGTCAATTTCGGGAATTTATTCCAAGTGAACAGATTTTTTTAACTCAAATTTGCTTAATAGAACCCAACGTTTAAATCAATGTGAACGCACAGGTTAATTTGGTTTTATCGTAAGATAAACGGTTTGGTGGGAATTTCCAGAATTGTAATCCATGTTTTGGATTTCCCATTTTTTCACGTTTTGAGCTTATGTCTCGCAATGGATCTTTAACGCTTATTTTGTGCAACCAATTACGGATATCAATATAAAAGTACTTTATTAACATCCATTCAAAATTTGGTAATGATATTACCAACCGTTCAGCAGAAATCATCAACACCTCTTTGCGCGCATTTGAGTTGGGCCAAGCTCAGCGTACCCTCTTAATATCAAATATTACATCAACATGCAAAAATTAAGATTGAAAAAACAAACAAACATTGGGAAATTCTTCTTCTTAGATTCGAAAGGACGAGAGAGAAATTATGAAATGTTTTCGTATTTGTCGTAAAAAATGGCTACTCAATTCTTGTCCGGAGCTACTGTCCAATATCCAACACATCTATAATTGGATGAGCGAAGCGAAGACTTCAATTTCACCGACCCCTAAAAAATTTAGCTTGGGTGTTGTTTTTTTGTTTTTTTGTTTGTTTGTTTGTTTTTCTGTCTGTTTGTTTGCTCTCTTCCAGCCAAACGGCATATCCGATCTTGATGAAAATTGGAGGGGACTTTCGAAATCTCTAAACTTAGAGGTGTATTGTATTTGGGTACAATTGAAGAAATATTTCGCATGAATATCGTACTTTTACGATTTTTTTTTCGATTTTTAGTGCGATATTTTCGTGACATTTGGGCGGATTCTGACCAAACGGTTGGGGCTACAACGTTCATATTATACATGGACATTAAGGTTATAGTGATCTAGTACCTTTTGAAAGAAAAAGTTGAAAAAGTTAGTCAGAATCCATAGAAATAAAGCATTTAATATAAGTTTTTTACGGTAAATAATAACAATTGACAAGTAACAATAGAAACTTGACAACAATCACCTACAATGCGTAGGCAGCAAAACAAAGCACTTGCAAAAGTTAAGATATCCAAAAACTAAAAAAAAGGCTTATTTATCTACGCGACTAAAAAAAGCGTTTGCGAAGCTTCCTAGTTATTTCAAATTTTCTCGTTGTTAATTTTAAGTTTCGCCACTTACAATTTCTTATGACACAATTTCCTTGAGAACATCGTACAAGAATTATTCGAAAATAATTATGATCTACAAAGATAATTTCCCACATTCATAGGAGCCGATCGAAATGGAGCAAATAAAATATTAACGACGTACTTTAAAAACTTGTTAAGTATTCTTATTTAAGAGGCGTGAAAAAGTTCATTCATGGTTTTACCTTTTTCAAACATCCAAAGAAGAGTTTAGAATTTCCAGTTTCATAATGTTTATACATGGACAGTTCAGTCGATATTTTAAACTATTTCTGTTTAATTATAAATAATTCCTCGAGAATAAGAATGCCTTATGTTTGTAAACGTTTTTTAATAACTTTTAAATGAAACAATAGCTCTTCCTATTTGATGAGAGAAAAAAATCTACAGAAGTGTATGCATTTTCTTAACTCAACAACACTGGATCAAGTTCGTGTTATACAAGATGATTTCATAAGGCCGTTCCTACCTGCATTTTTTAAACTTTCTCAAATGTGCTTCTCAGAAGTAAAAAGGTAAATGGTATTGAAACCTGACTATCAAAACATTGTTTGGCAATTTTTTCTTATCTTACACACTGCAAATATTGCCTCTTCAATGTAATTTTGAACTGAAAATACATCTATAGCACATCATTCAACGTAGATGGTTGTGTTTATGTGAGATTGATGTTCAAGTGTTTTTTTCAGTTTAAATAACAAAGAGAAAACATAGGATTTTACGTAATGGTATTTTCTAGAAATTGTTTTGTTATTCGGCATTTGTTTTATCAATTTGTGCGGCCAAACGGAAAAATTCTCAGAAAACGTGATCAAAAACTTTCACTCTTGCTCTTTGTGAAACTCAAGAAATACATCGAGCAGTTGGATATCCGTTATCTTATGACATCGAAACTGGTAGAGCATGCATGATACAAAGTTCATAAATTCTATTTGCATGCAATCTCGACGTTTGTTAAGGGAGCCATGCTGGAAGAAAAAGAAACTGAAAGAAAGCCACCCGAGTACCCGAAAACTACAATGCGGATTCCTTTAAGAAATAGATGTAGCTTTTTTACTTCAATAGATTCTTTATTGTTCTCTACATCTTTGACTTCCTTGGCTATTGTTTTTTGTTATGACATGTTTTTGATAATATGATGTTTGTTAAATTACAACCGTGCTTGGCTTAATAGCTTTGAATTAAATAATGTCCCCCACTAAAAACCAGTAGTGAGACTGAGTGGGTAGACTCTAAATATGAATTGACTTTTGTATTTTATTTATAAATTGATGACGGAAATAGTTTAGTCATTTCCGAAACGTTGTTTTTCGTTTTATCCACCAAACGGGTTTAAATACAATATACTACAGTAATGATGGACCGCATTGATCACGTACAAGCATATGAATAGAAGTACCCATAATAGGGAGCAAAGCTTGTAATAATGATAAAGGTACCGGGCTCCTGGTTTTTCAAACTTTCTGGGGGAATCTTGCCCCCCAACCACCAGGGTCCCCTAAACTCTAAATAACAATATTATCGATATTGAAGGGCATTGCTTAAGCCTTATGTTAATCGGACCAATTTTTTAATGAAATAAAAAATATTTCTCCATTTAAGTATCGAAATCAAGGTATTTTACATTATATTCTAACCAAACATTGATTTTCAGAAAGACTATTTCTGAATTTGCTGACGATGCACACTGAACAGGACTAATCGTTTCACAACTTATTTCATTCTTAAAAGCTTGTTATAATGGTTGTTTTTCCCAGTAATAATGATGAGATTGCTTTAAATATTGTAATAATATTACGTTTTCAACCCAATTATTTTAAATTGAAGTAATAATGATTTAAATAACCTTTTAAGAATGAAATAAGTTGTTAAACGACTTGTCCTGTCCCGTTTGCATCGTGAGCAAGCTCAGGAATAGCTCTCCAGTACGTTCACGATATTATTTTTGTGAATATTCCGAAACTGAACCAAATCTTAAGCTCGGGATTTAGTATATTACAACATACTAGCAAACTCACACATACAAAATCTAAAGCAATGTTCTAGATTTGTATTTCTCGTTTTTCAGGTTCCATCAGCAACATTGATGGAGCCGAGTACAGTTGCAACAAAACCCAGGTCCGCAAGGTCATTTCGGGCGTCGTCGGAGCCGCTTCGTCAGTCACATCCATTCAAGTGGCCAACCTGCTCCGGCTGTTTCGGATACCGCAGGTAAGAGCACATTTCGTGTAACCCTTTCTAATCAGAGGTTGCCATATGGCATCAGATAGTTCTAATTTTTTTGGCAGTTAAATTTTTGGTTTTTCAGTTTGACCCCTATATTTTTATTATAAAAAATAAACACATTTTTTCCCAATTCAATGCGACGAACAGTGCCATTTTAAAGAAGATTTAAATACATCTGATAAAAAGGCTAAAAACGGGAAAAAAATTTGGTTAGTGAGTCCCGGAAAAGTAATACATTTTCAGTACTGCTATTGTTTGACATACACAAAATCTTAAATATGGAGACAAAAATAGAAAAAAATAGTTTTATGAATGAACATCAAAATTGAATTTACTTCAAAATCCATTATTTCCCGAAAAAAGCTTAAAAATCATGATTAAAAAAACATTTTTTGGAAAAAATCGGAATTATTATTACTTTTATTAACCAATTTAGACTTATTTAATTCGGGGTTGAAAGGGCAGTGTTACCACCCTGTGAGCATGTCTATATAAACTAAGGCGAATATTATAATTATGTAATAATAATATAATATCATCCCATTGTTCTTCTGTCGGTGTTAGTAAAAAATCTCATTGTGCAATTTCCGGAATTGCAGATTCCCGAAAGATAACGTTCAATTTTTCGAAGGGCAAATCTTTGGAAGTGAAATCTCGAAACCCCTTCCATCAAGAATGCACATACACATTTACGTGCATTATGTACATTTACAAACATATTATACACAACATAATGGAAATCTGTTTAAATCTAGAAAATAAACATTTGAACTATGTATTGATAAGTACGCTGGATCCCCGTGGTCATCCATACTAATTGGCCATCTGTCAATAAAGATTGAATTTATATATATATATATATATAAAATAAATATACCAGGTAAAGATATACTTTATAAATATATCAATATTATAAAATTTATATTTTATTAAAATGAGTTAAGAGTTAAATAAGAATAGGAATTTATTTAAAAGAAAATCGCGTGAGGGCTTAGATTTCAGAAATATACCAGTAATACATCCGTTGCCAAAGAATAATATATTATAATATAGTTAATTGGAAAATTGATATTTTATTATAATGAGTTAAATAAGAATTCAAATAAATTAAAAAGTAAATCCCGCGAGGGCTTAGATTTCTTTTACCATCGTCTTATTTTTTGTTTTACGTTGGTAACCGCTTTTCAATTTCTCAGTTGGCGCCAACACAGCCATCTCGATGCAAAACAAATGCTTGTCTGCGATGATCCTACCAGAGTCGATAAAGAAGTTTCCCCGTTGGGGAGGTCCTCCAACTCCCTATACCGGCCTGGGTTAAATAAAAAGTCGGTTTTTGGCGTTTGGAATCTAACGTTCTGCGCGACACGTTCAATAATTATTTTACTGACATTGGGGAAAAAATGGCAGATGAAATCTTAAAAAAGAGACAACCTTATTCTGAAACTACACCTTCTTTAGAACACGAACCATATAACACAGAAAAATCTATTTTCCTCTATCCAGTTACTGAAACAGAAATCTCATTGTACATAACCGAACTAAAAGAAAATACAGCACCAGGAATCGATAACATCCAATCAAAAACACTAAAAGCTCTGAAACCACTAATATTAAAGCCAATAGTTCACGTCATAAACCAAAGTTTTTCAACAGGTATATTCCCTAGTGAATACAAACATGCAATAATCACACCTATTCACAAAAAAGGAGATAAAACGCAAACATCTAACTACAGACCCATATCCCTACTAACAAACCTTTCTAAAATACACGAAAAAAGCATTACAAAAAGAGTTAGCGAGTACCTAGAAAGTAACATGATATTCTCTCCAAACCAATACGGTTTTCGCAAGGGGAAGAGCACAGAAAATGCAATCTATAAATTAACGGAGGAGATTCACTTGACAATCAACCTCAATAAAAAACCTCTAGTAATTTTTCTTGACCTAGCAAAAGCTTTTGACACGGTGTCTCACAAAATACTTATTAAAAAACTTGAAAAATATGGAATCAGGGGTATTGCACTAGAATAAATCAAAGATTATCTGAAAGAAAGACAGCAGTACGTAAAGATTAACAATTCCCCAAGTTCACCACGAGAAATTAAATACGGTGTGCCTCAAGGCACTGTGCTTGGACCACTTCTGTTCACAATTTACATTAACGACCTATGAAATGCTAAAGGAGCTCGCATTTTAAGTTTTGCAGATGACACTGACTTAATCGTATCTGGAAATACATGGAATGAAACATATCAACAGGCCGAGGCACTAATGAATAAAGTAGTTAAATGGTTAAATGAAAACCTTCTAACGCTAAATGAAGACAAAACTGTGTATATAACATTTTCTCCTAAATCAAATGGGCAACCTGCAAACCCCAACCTTAAACTGCAAATACACTCTAATCTTTGTACTGGGGACACTATAAACTGCACATGTACCCTAGTGCAATAAACAAAGTAGACAACACCAGGTACCTTGGACTCATAATGGATCAACATCTTCGATGGAATGATCACATTTCATTTATTACAAAAAAAACTCAGAAACACTATTCACAAATTCTACAATCTAAGGAACATTTTTTCTTTTCCTACGCTAAGAATTGTATACCATGCATTGTTTCAGTCAGTAGCACAATATGGTATCTTAGGGTGGGGTGGAACGTATATGGCACATATCGAACAATTAATCATAATGCAAAAGCTGGTTCTAAAAGTAATGCTAAAGAAACCACGCCAATATCCATCCTCGCTTGTTTACGTAGAAAGCCAAACACTTGATATTAGAAAGCTATGTGTCAAGGCGTTAACCAGCTATGTGCACCTAAACAAAAATACTGGAATAATAAAAACAGTATCACATGGCATAAATACACGAGAAAACAGTAGCCAAAATCTTATTATACACAGAACATCTAAAGACATCATTCAAAGGCATGCTCTCTACCTAGGTCCTCGAATATACAACAAAATTACAAAGTCAATCAATAAGCATGAATCTAAATCTACATTTAAACAAGCTCTAAAGCAATGGCTAACTTCAACATCCTCAAAAACAATTGAAAATCTCGTAAATCTGAAAGAATAAGAATAATAACCAATCGTGCAAAAAATCTACTAGTTATTACATAAAATGAAATATTTATACTTATATTCAGTTATATTAGCAATTAGTTTTTTAGCATCTTATTTTCATAGTATTAATAAATAGATATAGCATTGTACATAGTCCTAGACATAGACATAAGATCAAAAACATCTGTCTCACAAACCTAAACCATCCTAAAATATTAATTTCCTACTTGTAAACTAAATAGGTATAGACGCATGTTTTGTTGCCGATCGCTCAAGCTTCTGCTTATGACAGCAACAAAACAAGTTTACACTGTACGTATTTTGCATAACCTGTTTTAATTTTAATTTTACTTAAACGTACATGTTATTATACCATATAAGATAATAATTTACCTAATATACTCTTTATACTGCAATGTAAACTTAAGAATGCAATGAAGTGATTTGATTTGATTTGATTTGATTTGATTTGATTTGATTTGATTTGATTTGATTTGATTCTGTGTGATAATTCATGGAACTACTTCAATAAAACCAGAGTCGATAAAGAAGTTTCCCCGTTGGGGAGGTCCTCCAACTCCCTATACCGCCCTGGGTTAAATAAAAAGTCGGTTTTTGGCGTTTGGAATCTAACGTTCCGCGCGACATCTGTGTGACGATTGATGGAACTACTTCAATAAAACTACGTCACTTTTCTACTAGTAGTTAACAGTCGATGACGACAAATGGCGGAAACGTCAAAATATTAAAAACGATCGAATGTTGGCGAATGTTTTGGAGTAAAGCAAACTATCTTTATTGATGAGGATATTTCTGATGGCGTAGACCTAAGCTTAGGACCTAGGCCGACAATATGTATTGTCCAAGATTTCGATTTGAATGCCAAGGGCGTACTTACGTCTGAAAACTGTATTGTGGCCTTGGGCCTATGCTACACTTACGTCCGTTAGGCTTGAACAAGGCATATCTCAAATTATTTTGCACCAAAATGTCAGTGACGTCTGCGCAACACTTTATAGTACAATAATAAATCAAAAGTAAATCGTTTTAAAAGACTAGGGCCCAGGGCTAATATGATTGAAATAAAATTGAAGTTTGACGTTTCGTCTGTTATTTGTTGATTTCAGCGTCACTGCACATCGATAATCTACTGACCGTATTTAGCGTGCAGTGCTTTTATTAGTTTCACATTTAAGCCGCCCTCAGCGCGCAGAGCGTTAGATTCCGTTTTGACTTGGGAGTAAGGGGACCTCCCCAAAGGGGAAACTTCTTTATCGACTCTGCTAGTAGTTAACAGTCGATGACGACAAATGGCGGAAACGTCAAAATATTAAATACGATCGAATGTTGGCGAATGTTTTGGCATAAAGCAAACTCTCTTTATTAATGAGGATATTTCTGATGGAGTAGACCTAAGCTTAGGACCTAGGCCGACAATATGATTGTATTGTTCAAGATTTCGATTTGAGTGTCTAGGGCGTACTTACGTCTGAAAACTGTATTGTGGCCTTGGGCCTAGGCTACACTTACGTCCGTAAGGCTTAAACAACCCATATCTTAATTGATTTCACCCGAAAATGTCAGTGACGCCTGCGCAACACTTTATAGTACAATAATAAATCAAAAGTAAATCGTTTTAAAAGGCTAGGTCCCAGGGCTAATGTGATTGAAATAAAATTAAAGTTTGACGTTTCCTCTTTTGTTTTGTTTCTTGCATTGTCACTGCATATCGATAATCTACTGACCGTATTTAGCGTGCAGTGCTTTTATTAGTTTCACATTTGAGCCGCCCTCAGCGCGCAGAGCGTTAGATTCCGTTTTGACTTGGGAGTTAGGGGACCTCCCCAAAGGGGAAACTTCTTTATCGACTCTGATCCTACTAAGTAAGAGTGATAATATCAAAGTGAACGTCGCTTGAAGGTCTGGGAAGATAAGCAAGACTTATAACATAAAATAAACCCCAGCCACTCACTTAATCCTTCTGGATGAACAAACTGTTAACGGGAGAAAAGTTTTCCATTTAACTTCAAACTTGCATCTCGCAAAACTTTTAGTTACATTCATTATTCATGTGGGATAACTTTGAAACGATACGAAATATTTTCTTATAGGCAGATACGTTCGCGGAACAAAATTCATTGTGATTTATTGAATTAGTTTTCTAAGTCACAAAATATGATCTGTCTTCCACTGTTCTTATAGATGAAAGAAGTTGGGTAAATGTTTATTTTCGAAATCAAGTTTTAGACAGTATACAAATACAAAAAAATATTGTGCTTTTTGGTAGGATTTTGTTTCTTCGTTTCTTGTAAGTTGTGGTGATTGGAGTGAGGCTGCGTTCCAATGCTTCATTTTTAACCATTAGGGAATAGGGTCGGTTCTCTGGACCGCCAACGTTTACACAAAACGTACGCTTTACATCTTGCTAAAATTAACCTTATCCTCATGAGAATGAGTAAATTGTGCATAATTAGTACATTTATACTAGGAAAACGCTAAAGTCCCGCCGCGTTGATGGATGAGCGTTTTTGTAAGTTTTTAGTTTGCGTGGGACCACTTTTCCTTTGCAAGTGCTTTGTGAATGCATTGTAGGTGATTGTTGTCAAGTTTCTATTATTACATGTTAATTGTTATTATAAACCTCGAAAAAACTCATATTAAAACCTTTATTTGTATGGATTCTGGCTATTTTTTTCAACTTTTTCTTTAAAAAAGCAATACATCACGATTACTTTAATCTCCATGTGAAATATGAACGTTGTAGCCCCACCCGTTTGGTCAGAATCGGCCCAAATGTCACGAAAATATCGCACTAAAAATCGAAAAAAATCGTAAAAGTACGATATTCATGAGAAATATTTCTTCGATTGTACCCAAAAACGTGGCAGGTCTAAGTTTAAAGATTTCGAAGGTCTCCAGAAAACATCATTGCAATTGGAGTATCGGTTTAGCCGGAATCGTGTTAACAAACACACAAAAATACAAACGAAAAAAAACAAGAAAAACGAAAAAAAATCGTAAAATTGCGATTTTTATGAGAAATAATTTTTCGATATCCCTCAAAATGATGGCAGTTCTAAGTTCAAAGATTTCAAAGGTCTCCATAAAATTTCATCGCAATTGGAGTATTGGTTTAGCCGGAATCGTGTTAACAAACACACAAAAATACAAACAAAAACAAAAAAGAAAAAAGAAAAAAATCGTAAAATTGCGATTTTTAAGAGAAATAATTTTTTGATCGATTTTTCCTACGGTGCAGTTCTAAGTCCAGAGATTTCGAAGGTCTCTATAAAATTTCATCGCAATCGGAGTATCGGTTTAGCCGGAATCGTGTTCACAGGCACACAAAAATACAAAAAAAAAAAAAAAAGAAAGAAAAAAAAACATTCCGGATTTTTTTCTCCAGTGTAGTAGAATGGAATCTTCGCTTCGCTCGCTACGCTCATCCAACAAAGCTTTGCTCACTTTTCGCCTAGCACGGTTTCCATTGTGACTAACAGAATTTCGTTCTCCTAGAAAAAGCAGTTTTTCGTCAGGGAAAGTCGTAGTTTATTTCTTAAGGAAAGGCAGGCATTCTCATTTTACTACGTTTAAAATTTCTCGTCCAGTTTCAGTCACATACGCTTGAAAAATTATCAAGGCACCTATCATATCCAAGTGCTTATTGGACATAACATTGCTCTTTATCAATATTTATTTTTTGATATTACGACTTTTATTCAAAAGTATTTTTCAAAATGTAAGTTGACAAAGGAAAATTAACCTATCACATCATCATAGCATTAAGAATCTGCCAAAAGTGCAAAAAAAAAAAACAACAACAACAACAACAACAACAACAACCACAAATTATAATTACACATTTTGGAAAGATTTATGATAAATGTTCAACATGATAAGAGAGTACATATGTCAATTGTTATCCACAAACCGGCGTCGGTGGTATCAGCTCTCGAGTCGACACCCTCGCAGGGGCTTACGTGCAACGTCTTCACGCAGGCGGCAGGAATGAGCTTCACGACCTCGTTTCGCGTCCTCGAGCCTTCAGACCTCTACCCCGCTTCAAGTACCCTTATCTGCCTTTTGCCTTTCAATTTGTCTAACTTTATAAATGTCATTTTCTCTTGTTGTTTTTCATGTAATGTTTAACTTGTAACTCTGTAATCACTGTGACAGGCTACAGAGGGCCACACTTGCCCTGCATTAGCCTTCCTGCCCTACGGGCAGGTAAAATTCAATAAAATAATTAACCAAAGATTGATTCA
>JAMZAV010005694.1:0-42294 GCA_024449915.1 Sweltsa coloradensis
CCAAAAAAGTAAATTTAACAACCGTTCGAACTAGTTCCTATAACTCGGAACCTAACCACAATGGCTCATCAGTCCCACCAAACAGTATGGATAGGTGTCCAGATGTTCAAACCAAAAAAGCGGGACAAACTTGTGGCGGCTGTAGCTGGGGTCTGGGCGAAGCCCAGCCGCCGGAGGCCTTTTCGCCGAAGGCGAAAAAAATTTTCACCATACTACAATTATTTTGTCATGTTTTAACTGAAAAATGGCAACTCGGGGGATTACCTTAATGGATAATTACTATAGAAAATGTTGCTTTGCAGATCGTACAAAACACTTTGTCTGTCATTATCAGTCTCGTGTCTAACAAGATAAAGAAAGTCCTCCTTAACATCGTCATTGAAAACACACGTTTAGGCGGCGGCATTTTACACACTCACGCGTACGAGACGAAAAAACTATCTCGTAAAAGAGAGGTTATGAAGTAAAAATATGTTTTCAAATCAAAATTAGCTTCCCCACCATTTAATTGCTGCTAATAATAATTAAATATCGAATTGCGAACTATATATTCTATCAGTTGAATACAATCAGTTCTACAAATAAGCAGGCAAAGTAGGCTTGCAAGCACTCTAAATTTTTTTGATATTTTTTCCTCACGACAGCATTTACAACGATCTGAGCAAGCAAGGACCCAAGGAAGGTTTGTTTTGGGTGAATTATCAAATTAAATATTTATTGTGATACTCACAGTTATGTTTTATCATGTTGCTTGGCTGCAAAACGACAAAAACTTTGTTGGGGCTCGGGACAATTCGTGTAACTGATGCCGTCAACCAACCCCACTTCCCCTCTACACTCCGCCTGCTGATGACGCATTCATTCGTGCAAAGTCAAGGCCAGCAGAAAAGTGTATACATACAGAATACGTGTAGTCCGTAAATTTACAGCAGTACGAGCCACGAGCTACACGTGAAATCGGTATATTTACAAAAACGGGACAAAACAGCGTCCCGTGAACAGTTGTCGGGACACCGGGACAGGTCCCTAAAAAACGGGACTGTCCCGTTTTTAACGGGACGAATGGACACCCTAAGTATGGACTATACTTAGACAATGAGAGGGAAAGAAAACGATTGGCAACTGAGGAGGAAACAAAGGCAATGGAAAAATAGCGAGAAGAACAAATAATCTGAAAAGAATTAGCAGATCAAAAGTAAAGATTGCTGAACTGCAATCTAAACTTACAGCTGCACAGAAAGCAGTTTAGTTCAGTTTAGTTTATTAATTGATTCGTCAGGTACATTACATATCAGTATATTATTCTCGTCATACCAATACATGAACTTACAACAACACAAGCAGAATTAAAAATAATGTACAAAAACGTATGCTAAGGTACAAAAGTAGTCAATACAAGTAAAAATAACCCCCCAAAATACAAAAAATTGTAAAAAATGGCAGCCAAGCTCTCCTTCAAAACTCTTGGCTGTGAATGTTGTGAGATATAGAATTTGGAGCCAATCTTTTCATTCTCCCTCCCTAGTTTGCATTGGAAAGAAGTAAGATCATTTCGCCTGTTGACGAGCGCCAAGCCAACCATTTTCGTGGTAAAAAAAGTAAAAATGTTAAACTCAAAATCATTAAAAAATTACTTGGCCATTGAATTTTGGTTCATTATGAGAACTTTAAAAAGTCAATAGTCAAGTAATTTTTTTAGGGTTTTTGGTTTAACATTTTACTTTTTTTTACCACAAAATGGTTGGCTTGGCGCCGGGCCAACAGGTGAAAAATCTTACTTCTTTTCAATGCGAAAAATAGGGAGGGAGAAAAGAAAAGATTGGGGTTTAAATTCTATATCCACACCATTCACAGCCAAAAACTTTTGAAGGGGGGGCCTGGCTGCCCCTTTTTTTTTTACAAATTTTTGATTTGGGGGGGTATTCCCAAAATTTTTTGCTGTTTGTTTCATATCAAGGCGGGGGAAATACCCTTTTAAATGAAAATTCAAAGAAAGAGGGAAATTTTAAATGTAATTTTTATTTTAAAAATTTCTCGGATTTTGCGGGTTAGATGGAGTTTGATTCACTTTTTAAATTTTTTTAAAAATTAAATTGGTTGGGTTGGGTAGCTTAGTTGGTGAGAAACCTTTTGCCGGAAGGCTAAAGGGCAAGCCTAATTTCATGCTGATTAATCATAAGGTGCCCCTTCTGGGGGAATGCTTTGGGAAAACAAGTTTAAAAAAATATAAAAAAATAGGGATGGGGGGTTAAAAAAAAAGTGGTTTAGGAAAAGAGAATAGGCCCATTGGGTTTTTAAAAACCCCTTAAAAACATAATTTTAAAAAACAATTTGAATTAAAATTCCCAATTTTTTGTTAGAGCCCATGAATTTTTCCCAAATTTTAAAGGGGGTGTTGAAGGTGGAATTCGCTTGCCTCTCGGCGGATTTTTAATTCTGATATTTTTAAAATTTCCCCCCTGCCAAGTTTCGCGCATGGGTCCTACCCTGTTGGTATTTTTTTAATGTTTTTTAAATTTAAAAGGGGTTTAAAAATTTTTGGGGGGGGGGTTTTTTAGAAAAAGTGCTTGAGTCTAAAGGACATTAAGTGTGGGCCAAGGGTTCCCCTGGTTTTTAAGACTAGGAAAACGCTTAAGTCCCGCCCCCGTTTTTGGATAGCGTAAAAATTTGGGGCATTGAGCTGCCATGTGTTATGCGGATTTTCTGTTGTTCAATGTTCTGTGAAAAAATTAGTACTAAGTTGAAGATTTTTTTAAATTAAATTAAATTAAATTAAAAATAAACTTAATTTCTAATTTTTTTAATTAATCGTATGAATTTTTAAAAAATTAAAAAACGAAAAATTGCGATTTTTATAAAAAATAATTATTCGATTGTGCTCAATTTTCACACGAATATATAAATTCATAAAATTAAGGTTCTGTGAAAAAAGTATTACAATAAATTAAAGCATGTAGGTGTTATAAGTAAAAAAATTGTTCTAAAAAAGAAAAAACTCACAAAATTTTCATGAAAAATAATTTTTCGATTGCGCTCAAATTTCACACGGATATCTTCATTCATAAAATTAAGGTTCTGTGAAAAAATCATGAAAATCGGATTAAGCATGTAGGTGTTATAAGTAAAATAAATTTTCAAAAATCGAAAAAAATCGTAAAATTGCGATTTTCATGAGAAATAATTTTTTGATTGCGCTCAAAACGTGGCAGTTCTAAGTTCAGAGATTTCGAAGGCCTCCAAAAAATTTAACCCAAACGGGAGTATCGGTTTAGCCGAAATCGTGATGACAAACACACAAAAATACAGAAAAAAGAGAAAAAAAGAAAAAAGAAAGAAGGAAAGAAAAAAAAAAAAAAAAACATTCCGGTTTTTTTTTCTCAGTGTAGTGAAATGGAATCTTCGCTTCGCTCGCTACGCTCGCTACGCTCATCCAATGAACCGTTTTCTCTGTAGGCTCTTATTCCTCTCTGGCAGAATCCACCAGCCACCCACCCACCCAGCCAGCCGGAATTTTTTAGACCAAGTTGAGGCACTTTTTAACACAGAACGGGTTATCGAATCGGGCTGATTTTTTTTTGGAAGGTTATGGACCACATATCAGGTCAAATACCGAGTTTCAAGACTGTAAAAAATTTGGGACGGCGTGTGCAGATAGCTGAAAACCCCCCAACTCGGGTAGGAGTAAACAGGGTCGAGTTAGTCATCGCCTTCTAAGCAGTCCCGTGCGCTTGGCTACAGGCGAACGATCGTCGCCCTAGATAAGATGCAAAAGATCTTCAAAAAGAGAAAAAGCCTTAGGTACAAGGGATTTGAACCAGTACAGTAACCAATGGCAAACTAGAGAAGTGACAGTAATAAAAGTGTACTGGAACTAATTAAAATACAATAAAAAATAAAGAACAATATGAATGTTAAAAGTACAGTTAAAATTAACGTTAACATTAGCAGGTATCAAATATCTCATTCATCGATACTGTACAGAGCCCTAGTAATTAGGTATGTATTATTTTTATCCATGTCTAAAAGTGCTTGATTTTACAGAGTTTGTAATGTGCTTTGTCAATGGCAGAGCATTATATATCTTGACTCCGATAGTCTTCACTTTTCTGAGCAAGCTCCAGTTTTTGCGGTAGGACGTGCAGATTATCTTTAATAGGGAATTTGCATAACAATATTTTATGGTTCTACTGGGTTAAGGCCACGTTCCTTTATACAAAAATATCTTATTTTCTTGATTTTGAGAATATTTTCATTTATAAAATAAGGGTGAAAGTTTCCGACATATTTTGGCGGGAAAAAACGGGTCATACGTCACCAGCCTTCATGATGCCAATCAACCAATCACGTAACGATATATCAAGTTACTCGCTTTCGGAGATTATCTTGGCTGTGGAACCATATTTTGACATCTAGTTTGTTCTAATATGATTAATATTTTATTTTATACATTTAGTAATATAACAACGTAAGCTTTAACTGCATTTTAATTGATAATAAGTAAAAACGCAATGTTGATTATGAAACTTGGAAAAGGACATCAACTTCTGTTTATTGTTGCCCATTGTTGTAAGAACCAAAGACTTTGGTAAAAGGAGGGAATTTCTTTGTTTATTTAGGCGGCCGTGTTCGTCATGAAGGCCGGTGACGTAGGCAGCCGTTTCAAAATAAATGTGCGGGAAATTTAAAAAGTCAAACTTTGACCCTCAACAGATATTGAACGATTAACTTTAAAAACCTGAAATTAACGTTTTTATCATTTTTAGACGAATATCTATAAATTGCACATACTTTTATCGATATCTGGAACTTATGCAAATTCCCTATTCTAGTATTATGGGCAGTTGTGTGCACATTGCAGTTAGCCCTAAAACTCCCTAGATTTGATTTTATGTAGCAAGCAACTTCTAGTATGTAGAGACCTGCGATAGTAAGAATTTTGAGCTTTTGGAATAGGCTGCAGCAAGAGTGCCTGCCGCTAACACGGCATATGATCCTAATGGCTTTTTTCTGGAGGCAAAAAATCCTGCTAAAGTTATGCATAGATGATGAACCCCACAGTGTTATACCGTATCTAGCTAGTAGCTACTGATTCAAAATAGGCGTAATAAACGCACAGTGCCGCCTCACGGGACATACATTGTCTGATTACACGAATTGCATAACATGCACCACTAAGCTTTCTTGCTATATAGTCAACGTGGTCATGCTAGTCCAGGTGGCTGTCGAGGCGCAGGCCTAGGAAGTCTGCTATGTTGACCTGTTGTAATGGGACTGTGTTGAGGGATACATGAAGATCCGCTGCACCGATGCTGTGATGTGGGTGTATTGACATAAAGTGGGTCTTGGTAGCGTTCATTACGAAACTTTTACCTGTCAGCCATTCGGAGAGTTTACCAGTGGCCAGGTTAGCCTCCGCAATCAAGGTGGCAGTCCTAATCTGCTTAAGTAGAAGTGTAAAATCATCAGCGTACATAAGTGCAGTGGCCGCGGGAACTGCCTCTGGTAGGTCATTAATATAAACAGTAAACGCAATGGGGCCCAAGACCGACCCCTGCAGCACCCCTGTGCATACTTCCATAAGTCCTGACCTCATCGTAAATTGAGCATCATCAACTTGTGATGATCTCAACGTACTGTGTCCTCCCACTTAGGTATGATCTAAACCAAGCAATGAAAAGAAGAAATCAGTCATCACTCTTATGGAAGAGGGAAATGTGAGGCTGAAGACAGCAATACAAATGAAAAACATGCAATGAGACTATAGTTGCCCAAGGATTAATTGATGGTGTGTTGTCCTTGAGGCAACAAGAGCCTGCCTCGGATATTGATGTAAATAAAATCCCCCCCCCCCCCCCCCCCCCCCAAATACAAAAATTTGTAAAAAAAAAAAAAAACGGCAGCCAAGCTCTCTTTCAAAAGTCTTTGGCTGTGAAAGCTGTGAGATATAGAAGTTGAGCCTGTAACACAACGAACCTACGACCCCTCAGGTAATCGATAAGCTCTCGTTGGATACTTCTCTAAATAGTTATACTTCAAAAACATACCATTTAATAAACACAAAAACATACACGGCGATGGGTCGCCTAATTAAAGTGAAACACGATTTCTGATCTCACTTGGAAGTAAGATATTAATTAAGAATAAAATAAACTGATCAAGGCTAAAATCACTCAAACTTGAATTATAAAACTCTACCTAGGCGTGAACCTGATACTAAAGTCTAAAGTTGCCTAACCAGTTCACAACACCCTCCTATAACTCACCAAGACCCACAAATTGAGAAATCGTACAACAGCGAAGACAAACATCTCTGAAATACAACTTAAAATTTTATACTAGATCTAGGATGATATTACAACAGACAATCAACGGTTAATAAGTTAAACCAGAACGGGCTATATTGCATGACACAAATAAAATTTCCTTCATTGACAAGGAATACAGTTCAAAACCCTACCTATCAGTACTGATGTCTAAAAGCGAAACGGATATCCAGTTAAGATACCTCTTGGTCTGATGGACAACAGTAAAGTTTTCCGAAAGTTTATGGAAATATAATTGTTAATAACCTTAATTTAAATACTCATCACAAATGATCATGACTCCCATCGAAACCCTATGAAGTCGAAGAAGTCCGACGTGTAGGTCAGTAACTTGCTGCGTATTTGTAGACTGTCGTAGTCCCTTTTATTGAAGATCCTGTCTTGAGTTCGTATCCCGGCTGTGATTCCTCTTGAGTTCAACTTTCCCTTGATATTGTTTGAGCGGTGATAAATTACGATATTTTATCGTTCGGATAACTCTACTCCGACCGTACGTTTTTAATGTTTCACACTTGCCCGATATCAGCAAATTTCCCAAATCCAACAACCAAGTTTTTCCTGTATCTCACACGGTAAAGTGTCAGACGGTCAATAATGTGAACACGCCTACTTTTATCGGCCCAGTTCTGTCCTCACCCGTCTTTATTACCAAAGCACTTCGTTCGACGTTGGTGGCTCAGACACTCACGAATGTTCCGAGTTCTTATTGTTGATGTTATCTCTAAGCTCTTTGCAATTAAAAATCGCCATTTTATTCTTCAACTAATCTGCATTTACGGATTTCAAACCAATTTACATAAAAACTAATCCTCTGCCAAGATATTGAATGGTAAATAACTGTTCCTTATATGTTCCTATATTTGGATTCATAAACGATATTATCCTCGCCGATTTCCTTTTTATAATATTTCAATCTGTATTTCGTTGTAATACAACCACCAAACTTTGCTTGCGTTATCGCGTCCTAAATTCCAGGCTACGCGAATATAATCTTTCTCGATTCTTTTAAAACCCCAACTAACTCTCGGCCCTTCGGCTATTAATGATTCTAACCCTTTCTGGTTATCGATGCTGTATTTTATCAAGTCCGTAGGTTTATTAATATGCTCCTAAGGCATGCAAAAGTTCGTTTACTCACGTATCCCTGGGCTAGGCTAGCCTTATAAAATGTACCTCGGTTGGTTACCGTTCTCGTTGATTTCTTGTATTTCTTCTTGGCAGATCGCCGTTCGTTTTCGATTATCACTTTCGCGGATTTTTAACACGCGTTTCCTATATCCAAAGTGTTCTTTCCTAGTCCACTTTCTCTAAGTTTACCCAACGCCTCAAACCCGCCAACAAACACGACCGATTTCCAACTCCAACTCTCAAAGTTCTCCCTGCACACTGCAGACAAAAGCCGCTCTCAACAATCCAAATACGATCGTAGCGTTATGATACCAATCAAAGACCAGCACACGCGTCATCAAAGGGAACTGGGCCAAACAAATGTCCGGTGAGCATTCATGCGAAAATGACGAAATATGACCTTGGCATTTTCAGAATTTAAAAATGTTTGACATAGATTTTATTACAATTGTTATACTTAAGTGAATCAATGATTCTTTTATGAAATAAAATGAAATTTTCTTAGTTTCTGATTTAAATAACCCGTTCTGTTTTTAGTATTTATTAGTTTGTAATGGTTTACACATTTAATCATTTTGCTCAGTAGAGCCTCGAACCGCTCATGAAAAACAACAGCTCTCCTTACACTGACCAACGACATCGAATTCAAGATACGAATCATCACAAATGACATTGTCAAAAAAACCTAAGTCCACTCAGGGAAGGCCGTATAGTCTCAAGCCAAGCATTTCATTCTTTTCCCTTATTTTCGCATTGAAAGAAGAAATCATTTCGCCTGTTGACAGCGCCAAGCCAACATTTTTTTGTTAAAAAAAGTAAAATTTTAAACTCAAATCATTAAAAAAAATTACTTGACCATTGGCTTTTAGAGTTTCTTAATGACCAATTCAAGGGCCCAAGTATTTTTTTTATGATTTTGAGTTTAAAATTTTTATTTTTTTACCAGGGAAAAGGTTTGGCTTGGCCTCTTCAGGCAAAATGTTACTTTTTTCAATGGGGAACTAGGGAGAAAATGAAATCCTTGGCTCACTTTATATCTCACAGCTTTCACAGCGAAGACTTTTGAAGGAGAGTTTGCTGCGTTTTTTTTTTTACAAATTTGTATTTGGGGGGGATATCACATCTGTTGTTGTTTGTTTCATATCAAGGCGTGAAAACGTGAAAAGGTTGATATGGTACTTAAACAGATTGTCTAGAAACAAAAGCTACCATTTTTGTTTTTTTACAATCTGTATTGGCAATATACAATGTTTTTATTAAATTTCCTATGGGTTTTTTGTGTGAATGATTTTTTAAACCCGGGAATAACACATTGAGCATAATTTTAATCAGCAATTAAAATATTCAAATTTATTAAATACACCTAAGTTATCCCAAAGTTAAGGGTGGTAGGAACAGTGGGGTGAAATATCGCTTGCCTCCCGACGGTTATTATTTTTCATATTATTATGTACCACCCATGCCAAATTCATGCTGAAAAAACTCATTAGGGCCTTCATGGTGAATGCTGGAGGTAAAAATAAGTAAACATTAGGGAGGGGGTTGAAAAATGTGGGTTAGGAAATGAAATGGGCCCGATTGGGTTTAAAAACATAAAAACATCATTTAATAACAATTGAAAAAAAATTCAGTTAAGGTTGAGCTAGATTATTCAATTTTAGGGGTGATTCAGGGGGTTGGGGGGGAAAATTGCTACCTCTCGGCGGATAATTTTCAATATTATGTACCACTACAAAATTCATGTGATAACTCTTAGGTGCCTTGAGGGAAGCGAAATCAAGGTAAAGTTATAAAACTATAAGGGAGGGGGTCGAAATGTGGTTTAGGAAATGAGAAAACCCGATGGGTTTAAAACACACCAAACAAAATTTTTAATACTAATTGAATAAAATTCAATTTTAGGTAGAGTATGATATTCAATTTTAGGGGATGATTAGGGAGGAGTGGGGGGGTGGAATTTGCTTGCCTTCGGTGGATTATTTTTCATATTATTAGTACCTCATGCAATTCATGATGATTACTCATTAGGTGCCTAATGGGAATGCGGAAACCAGGTGTATAATAAACTATTAGGAGGGGGGTTTGACAAAATGGGGTTATATAAGGAAATAGTCCGTTGGGTAAACACTTTAGAAAAAATTTTAATAACTAATTTGAATAAAAATTCAATTTGGGGTAGAGCTATGAATTATTCCAATTTAGGGGGGGGATTTAGGGGTCTTTGGGGAATTTTTGCTTGCCTCTCGGGGAAGTATAATCTGGGGTACATCTAGTGTTGATCCAAGTTTCATAGTTCTAAGATGACCGTTTTCTCTGAAGGCTCGTATTCCTCTCGGGTCAGAATCCTAGCTAGCTAGCTACCCACCAGTCAGCCGAAGGTTTTCGTCGATTCTTCCGCACTTTTTTGAACACGAAGGGTTATCGGATCGGGCTGATTTTTTTTTTTTTTTTGCCATGGATCACATATCGGGTCATATACTGTTTTTTCAAGATTGTAAACTTTCAGGGCGGCGTGTGCAGATAGTTTAAAAACCCCCAACTCGGGTAGGAATAAACAGGGTCGAGTTAGTCATCCCTGGCTTGGCTGGGGGAACAAACCTCCCCAGATAAAAGCAAATTTGAGAAACAAAATCTTCATTGATATTACCTTCTTGTTAAGAAAGCTTAAAAATAATGAGATTCACCCATCCAGACATTACAAAGTCTGCCCGTGAAGCCTTCCTGGCCTTCAGACACTACCACGAGTTCTGCCGTGGTATGTTTAGTTTTTTTAAAATTAATGGTACTAGGGTGGAATGCTTGGGAAAAAAAATGATGTCTGGATGGGTTTAAGCAAATTTGGTGACTGTTTCCTAGGACTTTTTAAAATTTTATCCTTGGGTTTTTTAAAAATTTAAGAATGTTCTGGGTATTTAATTAATTCAAATGTAAAATTTGTATGGAAAGCATCATAATATATAGGCCCTAATTGTAATGAAATTTCCTCACTATTTCTGTCATTTCTCTCACTATTTCACTATATTCAGGCCTACTTAAGTGGATGGAGACCCTGAAATAGCCCGCAGAGTGATTTTTTTTTCCCCACTTTTTACCAGATTTTCAGTTGTTTTAAAATAGGTTTTATATTCAAATTTATTAAATTTTCATTTAGGGATGGCTAGACCCCCCCACTCTATGGTGATTTTAGGGGAAATTTCCCTTTGGGGGTTTTTAAGTCTTTTCCTGAATCCAATAATAACAAATTCGCTTCTGTTGCAATCAGCGTTGGGCTTGTGGTTAGCCTACCCGCTTCAAATGCATAGGTTCATTGTTCGATTCCTGCTAAATCGTCCTTCTGTTTTGGGGAATGGTTTGGAATGGTCGTGGGGCTCGAACCTCTCCCCTGGTATTCTTTAGTCCCTGGTGCGAAGCATCTATAACTAAAAATCAGATGTGTGCCAGAATTGGGCGATAGACAGCGTCCTTTTGCTGCATGATGATTGGTGACAGTGACAGGTACCGTTGATTTTGGTTAAATACCGTCGGAGCTCGGGAATGGCAACAAACCTCTAGGTTTTTGCAGGCATCTATTGGTCGGTGCTCATGGTATGGCGACATCATTGAGACGTAACCGAGGAGAACCGTTTTCTAGACCATGAGAAAAGAGTACTTGAAAGGGCTTGTCACCCTGAGGGCCCTGCGTGAATTTACGTACCAGTCTGAAATAGTGTTAAGGGATCGTTGTCCCAACGCGAACTGCGATCCATGGGCGACGATTAGTTGACAGAGCCACGAAGTCATCAGATAACACCTTCCGGCGGAGGTGGCATGTCGGCTGTGAAGACATTAATAGGGCAAGGCTCAGCACGGAACCCTGAGGTACTCTGACAAGGATTGGACGCAGTGAGGAGGAGACAGAAGTTTTGGATACATAGAAAGTACTATCAGTAAAGGGAAAGGATTGAATAAGCAGGAAAGTCAGAAGTTTTTTAACTTCTGATCAGTTTTTGTCTTAGGAATTTGTAAACGGTGACTTTTGAGCCATGCCTAGCAACGAGGCATTTAATAAATTTAAAGTTGTTCTGAATCGACCAAGTATCGATTCTGGCGTTGATCCGCGGGTGTTCGCACTGTCCATACCACTGATTGTTATATTTCCTATTAAAAATATCAATCTTTGGTTGGTTATCGCTCACTTGTCGATTGCGTCGGGGCCTACAGGGTTGGCTTGGTCGCTTTGGTTTACTGTCCCCCACTGAAAAAATCAGGGTTATGTGACTGAGTGGGTAGACTCTAAATAGGGATTTATTAAAAAGTATAAACAATTGGACTCATCATGTTCTTTTAGTAAATTAATATATTAAATTAATGGAAAAGCAATATTTCGGGTACTTTCAGTACCCTTCAAAAGGCAACAAACCAAACAAAACATAAAACTCCGTCTCCCAGCCAAGGTCGACGCATCTAATAAACACGGCCATCTTGATCTCAATAAAAAAAAACATATTCAAATAAAAATAAAAATTTTACCACAATCATGCCCACAATAGTTCTATGGCTTGGGGACAAACTCTTTCCAAATTGCCGGGAAATCAATGCTGGAGCACTGATAAAATCATCAGCCACAGACATCAAAGGGAGCCTCCTTCAGCCCCCGTCTATGCAAATTTGCTTCGTGTAGAATGATTATAAACTCTTGTTTATGGACCGACCCACACTTTTCCAAGTTGAGAGTTATTCATAATGCAGCTTAACTTTTTGTATTGGAATGTAAACCACCGTATACCCCAAAGCAAGCCTACCTTTTTTGACACATTTTTTGCACATCAAAATGGCACCCCCGGGTCGGGGCCCATGTCAAACTTGTGACAGTTAAATGCTACACTTTTAATTTTTTTTTTTTTAATCAGGGGGCAGCTTTCATTCGGTGTCCGCTTGCAATCGAGCAAATACGTTATTGCTTTCATTACATAACTTAAAAAATAAAAAAAAAAAAAAAAAAAACAATCTCAGTCGCAAATACCCTATCAAAGTGGTTGGTCTATTTTGCCTCTTAACAAATTCATGTCATGTGGGCCTATGCATGTTAAATTATATGGTTTGGTCCAAAAATTGTTGTTATATTGGTCCTTGTTGCCAAACAATATTGTGGGAAAGTGGGTAATTTACAGAAATGCTCCAAAGATTTCAGTGATTTGTTATGTTGTAAGTTGAATTTTGATTTGTTTTCTTCAAAATCATTTCTCCTTAGTAACATTTGATCGTTCTTTGTGGCTCTTGTAAAACATCATTACGGGCATTTAAATCATATAAAAAATGTCCCCATAAAGTCCAAAATTTTTTAACATTTCAAAAAAAGTGATAATAATGGGCTTCTACTTATTCCATCAGAACTTGCTTAGATATAGAACTGTGATACCTGGCTTTATTCACTCCCTGCAATGGCCTACTACATGCTAACATTGTTTCCACAGTTCTTTTAGATAATCGAGATGACATGGATTGGATGAGTTTGTTGCAAGCGGCTGGCATCGTATGAAACCTTTTGTCATGATGAACAGTGGCTTGTTCCTTTTCCCCCGACACCGGATTCAGATAGTGAAGACCACACTACTCCAGAAACGGATGAATTTCCCGGAAGGTGAAGAAGATGATGATAAAAACAATGATGAACAGCCAGATGACTTAGACGAACATGAGGTAGGCTTAAAGTTATATTTTGTTCTTTTAATTTTCATTGGTTGATATACGCATACCTGTAGCTTTAATTTACTGTGGTTTTAGCCTTAAACAATAACTCCATATTAGCCAGATATAACAAACAAGATGAAAACAAAAAAGGCATAAACATCTTGTAATAAAAACATATGATTGCTAAGTAGTCTTAAGCAGACCTGGGTAAGTTACTTTTGAAAAATAAAGAAATTACGTTACTCGTTACTTCAGCCAAAATGTAACTAAATTACTATTTAGTTACTTGTCCAAGAAAGTAATGAAATTACGTTACTTTTTATGAAAAAAAGTAGTGAAATTACTTTCAAAAATTACTTTTTTAATTTAAAAGGTATCTGATGTGCGGACGGGTATGACGCAAGTGCTTTGTCTGCCGATGGCGGGTCTCAGACAGCGTGTTATCCACGCCCACACTTTAAAACCAGCGGAGGCCTATCACAGAGATATTGTAGATTTCGACGTATAGATGTTTCTGTTTCTTCTAGCGGTGGTGAGAACCCTTCCGCTGGACGTATAGATGTATAGTAAATTATTGATTATGCGGGTGAGGGTGACATCTATCGGCGAAATGTTGTAACTAGGCTACATTACAATGTAACAATTCGACTATCGATTTATTTGACACAGACTTGAATGTTTGATGTCAAGTAGATAATTACGTCGTCAACGGCACTCGTCATAGGCGGAAGTACCAAAAGTAAACATGGCTGGGTTTCTGAAATAAAAATTCAGGACTCAAAATCTCTCGATCAGACCTACAAAATGTTGGAAATGCTGCATGCACATGCACATTGCTCAAGCGGGCGATACGTAGAAAGGCAGCAGGCGCACGGGCCTAGGGGGACTGATATTTGATACACAAAGGCGCGGGCCGCGCGGCAAAAGTAACGCGTTACGTAATGCCAAATTACAATGATAAAAGTAGTGAAATTACTCTTCCGTTACTTTGAGAAAATTGTAATTAAATTACTGGCTCGTTACTGAAAAAAAGTAATTTCGTTACAGTAACGCGTTACTTCCGTTACGTTACTCCCCAGGTCTGGTCTTAAGATATGTGACACAAGAGTTTCTTATTCTACCCTATACATTTTTCTGTCTGTACATCCGTACTTAGATAGCAATCACTTTGTAAACACCTGTAACTTAATGCTTTTGATAACATACAACTAGGAAAACGCCTAAGTCCGCCAACGCGGCGGGGACTTTTGGATGAGCATAATTGGTGCATTGAGCTGCCATGTGTTATGCGGATTTTCTGTTGTTCTGTGAAAAAAATCATTACTAAGTTGAAGATTTTTTAAAATTAAATTAAAAAAAATAAAAAATTAACTTTAATTAAATTAATTGTAATAATTTAAGAAAAAACGTAAAATTGCGATTTTCATGAAAAATTATTTTTTGATTGCGCTCAAATTTCACACGAATATATAAATTCATAAAATTAAGAATCTGTGAAAAAATCATTACAATCGGATAAAGCATGTAGGTGTTATAAATCGAAGAATGTTTAAAAAATCGAAAAAATCGTAATATTGTGATTTTAATGAGAAATAACTTTTCGATTGAGCTCAAATTTCACACGAAATATATTAATTACTAAAATAAAGGTACTGTGAAAAAATTATTACAATCGTATAAAGCATGTAGGTGTTATAAGTTGAAGAAAATTTTAAAAATCGAAAAAATCGTAAAATTGCGATTTCATGAGAAATAATGTTCCGATCGCCCCTCAAAAACGTGGCAGTTCTTGGTTCAGAGATTTCGAAGACCTCCATAAAATTTTACGCAATTGGAGAATTGTTTAGCCGGAATCGTGCTAAAAGACACACAATAATACAGAAAAAAAAAGAAAAAAAAAAATCCGGATTTTTTCTCATCCAAAAAGATTTTTCTTGTTTATCAAAACACTATCAAAACTTGCTTTCCCCCAGCTCTCACAAGATCTTTGACTCCCACAGGCATTGACTAAGCTGGTCAGTCTCTAGCTGGCAGTGTATCGAATCCTAAGAACTTGACTGTCCATAATTATATCAAGCAGGCCTTGCAATACTCTGTGACATGTCAATAAAAGCCTGTTCGTCACCTGTTTTGGTACGTCAGGCATTTGTCGCTGGATGCCCGTTGAGTAACGGGTTACAAAGTGATTTTTGTGTAAGGTTCGTGCGTGTGTCATGTTTTACATACAAGACCTCTGATTAACATGTGTTTTTTGATATTGCCCTTTAAAGGGGTGTTTACCTGTTAAACACAAAAAATATATTTCATTCAGGCCAACTAGGTAGTTATGAATTTAGAAATCAACAGAAAAATTATTGGGTCCGCCATGACCCGAAAAAAATTGTCAAACTTGGTATTTTTCGAGCTAGGTCCCATCGGCAAAAATCATCCATAACAAATAACATGGCGACGGTCTTTATGCCCCGTGACCTTGGAGGATTTTGATCCAAAAAAAAAATGGCCATTATGATGTACTTGACTGTCTTTTCCGTAAATCCTCTATATTATTTTGTTTTGTAATTTGGGCAAGTGGTTTGGTTAAAATATGCTGCTGATTACCAAGAAGGGGTGTGATTTTGGAATGCATATTTTTGCATGGTTGAGAGTATATTTGTGCACAGTTTCAAGACACGATGTGTGTGTGATTGGTAGGCCTATGATGCTCTAGTATCTATGTGGAACAAAAAAGAAGCAGGTTAACGCCAATTAAGAAATTTCCCAAAAACACAATTTTTGCGAATTTCTGGATTAAAAAAATTGAAATTTTTGTGTAAAATCACAGTTACGAGATATAATTTTTTAGTCATTTTAGTAAAGTATTATGCTATGTGGTAAAAATATTTTTTTGGGGTAATAGCAGAGTCGATAAAAGTTTCCCCGTTGGGGAGTTCCTCCAACTTGCGTCTGAAAACTGTATTGTGGCCTTGGGCCTAGGCTACACTTACGTCCATAAGGCTTAAACAAGACATATCTCAATTTATTTTGCACAAAAATGTCAGTGGCGCCTGCGCAACACTTTATTGTACAACTAGGGAAACGCCAAAGTCGTTGTAAGACGAGTGAGTGAGTCATGTGTTGAGTACCCGGTAACATTACTTTTTTCCTCTACCATAGGCCTATGTAGCCTATCTTAGGCAACAGCTTGGCGCATTATGGCCTTACAGTTGACGCGCCTTTTTAACCTAAACTTAAAAACCCTTTTATTTATACGAATATAATTATCAAACTTAAATGTAAATGTTCCCGGGAACTCAACACATGACTCGCTCAATCGTCTTACAACAACTGTGGCGTTTCTTTCCCTAGTCTAGTCGGCTAAGGCGCTCTTAAAGCCGAAATGTGGGTGTCGTGGGTTCAATTTCCTGGACGGGAAAGATTTTGTAATTTCTAGATTGTATTTTAAAAAATTATTAAACAAGTTTTGAAATGCATATAACACAGTGTAGTCCATCATCTGTGACAAAACTATGGAAACATAGCCAGTACGAAATACCGTAAAAATATTGCAAGGGTTACTACTCAATCTACGAGCGGAGTTCGGGTGTACCTTGACGTTCAATATTCGATAGACCTTGCATGGATGGGCACGGCATTTCACAGCCAGGTAAATAACAAACAAAAAATATTTTTCGAAATCAAATCCAATTGTCGTTAAAATAATTTCTAGACATTGGCAGTCTATTTTTCAGTTTATATTTCTTGTAGGTTTAAATCGTAATGGATATTGCTCATTAGCAGTTCTCAGTTACCTGGTCACGGATGTGTGTTTAAAATTTCAGCTCAATCTATTTGGCCGTTCGGCCGTAAGAGCCCGGACAGGGCAAACATACATACATTGGACAATGCTCACGGCCAAGGTCCGATCGAGTTTGAGCGTAACAGAATCCTCATTCGCTTCGCTCACTCGTCTAATAATAAATCAAAAGTAAATCGTTTTAAAAGGCTAGGGCCCTGGGCTAATATGATTGAAAATAAAATTGAAGTTTGACGTTTCGTCAGCCATTTGTAAATAGCAGCGTCACTGCACATCGGTAATCTTCTGACCGTATTAAGATTGCAGTGCTTTTATTAGTTTCACATTTGAGCCGCCCTCAGCGCGTAGGACGTTAGATTCCGTTTTGACTTGGGAGTAGGCGGACCTCCCCAATGGGGAAACTTCTGATCGACTCTGGTAATAGCCCCTGTAACAAAGATGGTATAGGAAGCTTTAGATAACCCTGGGGTCAGGTGGATGGGGTATCCTCACCACATCATTGTAAGCATGGTCACAGTTGGAAACAGTTGCCTCGTTAAAAATTGATGACTGCAATACACGATTTTTAAAATAACCAGCACATGCGCGCGCGAATTGTGGCGGACTGCACTGACTTTGTTGTAAAAAGAGTACTCAAACACCCGAGCATATGGCATTTAGTGTGTAAATGCCCTTTGTCCTGTAATGCTTTAAAAACAGAGCGTGCATGCCACAGTTAATTCTGAAAATAGTCTATTGCTGGTTGAATTTTATTTATTCGTCAATATATCGTTTACAGAGCAGAGCCCCAACAGTTACGTATAATAAAACAAAAAAACATATCAGTGATACTGTCAAAGTCAACCTTGAATAAAAAATTAAAATTAAAATTTACACACAATCTTGCACTGCTCTCTTGAACGAAGCCAAGGACACATTAAATGGATCTAGCTCTGATGGACCTAGATCATTGTAAACTTGCTTGCAGGCAAGTGTATGGAAAAACATCTGTACGGCATTTTGGTATAACTTACATGGTTTTTTTGCCTAGTCGCTCTGGAAGGTACGCGGAAGTTTATCCTGCCCAACAAGTTATTATCAATAAAGAAATTGTGTATGATCTTGTAAAGAAATACATGATCAGTGACGTTGCGCCTAGACTCTAAGAGTAAGAAATCCACCAGCGGAACACAAATGTCCACATACTCACCTCTGTGATAGAGAACCCGTGTCTTAAGACAAAGCATTTTAATCAGTTTCTTCTGCACATTTTCTAAACTGGCAGTATTGGTTTTATGGCTGTTATTAGGGTTCCACACAGGGCTGGCATATTCTAGGGTGCTACAGCATATAGACCAGTCGAGAAATCCAAATTTATGCTTAGAAATCAATGTTAGCGGCAAAATGTGAGACATTTGGGTACCGGGCTGATTTATAGGTAAAAAACCCCGATAAATCCGAATTTGCCCGGTACCACCTCGGATTTTGGCCCGTTTGCCCAGAATCCAAGATGGCGTCCAACAAGGTGTAAAACCAGTATAAACCCATTAAAAATACTATGTTTGTTCATTGACCAAGTCAGTGGGGTTCATTTTACGGTTTTAAGGGTCGCGGAGAACGATTGAAAGTGTTGCGTAAAAGCCCCAGAAACGGAAGTACCATTTTCAAAATGGCGGCCACTTTGATGGAGAAAACTGGGTCTTTTTTCCACTCTGAGTAAATACCATTTTATGCGTGTGAGACATTGTGGTACCGGGCTGAATTATGGGTAATAAACCCCGCTGAATCCTAATCTGTCCAGTACCACCTCAGATTTTGACCTATTTGCCCGGAATTCAAGATGGCGTCCAACATGGTGTAGAAAAGCGCAGGAAAAGTCCTATTTATGTTGGATAAACACTTAAGGAGGGTTCATTTTAAGGTTTTCGGGGTCAAGGAGAACGATGGAATGTGTTGCGGAAACGCAAAAGAACCGGAAGTACCATTTTTCAAAAATGGCGGCACGTTCATGTGGAAAAGACGGGATTTTTCGTTTTTTCGGTATAAATACCATTTCAAGTGGGAGACATTTGGGTACCGGCATAATTTTGTAAGTAACAAACTATGTCGAATCTGAATTTGCCCGGTACCATCTTGGATTTTGACCCATTTGCCCGGATTTCATGATGACGTGCAACAATTTTGTTAAAAAGGGATACACCTATTTAAAGTCCTATTAGTGCTGGATGAACACCTTAGAAGGGTTCATTACAAGGTTTTCCGGTAAAAGAAGAGCGATGGAACGTGTTGCGGTAACGCCCAAGAAACGGAAGTACCTTTTTCAAAATGGCGGCCACATTGATATGGCGAAAAGTGTTTTTTTTTGCCTACTTTGGGTAAATACCTTTTTATACGTGTGAGACATTGTGGTACTGGCTGAATATGGGTAACAAGCCCCGCTTAATTTTAATCTGCCCGGGTACCACCACCAGAGAGGCTTATTCACCCATAATTTAGCCCGGAACCACAATGTCTCACACGTATAAAAAGGTATTTACCCAAAGTAGGTAAAAAAAACACTTTTCGCCACATCATGTGGCCGCCATTTTGAAAAAAGGTACTTCCGTTTCTTGGGCGTTACCGCAACACGTTCCATCGCTCTTCTTGACCCGGAAAAATCCTTTAATGAACCCTTCTAAGGTGTTCATCCAGCACTAATAGGACTTTAAATAGGTTTATCCCTTTTTAACAACTTGTTGCACGCCATCATGAAATCCGGGCAAATGGGTCAAAATCCAAGATGGTACCGGGCAAATTCAGATTCGACATAGTTTGTTACTTACAAATTATGCCGGTACCCAAATGTCTCCCACCTGAAATGGTATTTATCTCGAAAAAACGGAAAATCCCGTCTTTTCCACATGAACGTGGCCGCCATTTTGAAAATGGTACTTCCGGTTCTTTTGCGTTTCCGCAACACATTCCATCGTTCTCCTTGACCCCGAAAACCTTAAAATAAACCCTCCTTAAGTGTTTATCCAAAATTAATAGGACTTTTCCTGCGCTTTTCTACACCATGTTGGACGCCATCTTGAATTCCGGGCAAATAGGTCAAAATCTGAGGTTGTACTGGACAGATTAGGATTAAGCGGGGTTTATTACCCATAATTAGGGTGTCCATATTTTCAAACTAAAAAAAGCGGGACAAATTTCCGGTGGTTGTAGCTGGGGTCTGGGGCGAAGCCCCAGCCGCCGGAGGCTTTTTCGCCGAAGGCGAAAAAAATTTTCACCATACTACAATTATTTTGTCATGTTTTAACTGAAAAATGGCAACTCGGGGGATTACCTTAATGGATAATTACTATAGAAAAACTTGCTTTGCAGATCGTACAAAACACTTTGTCATTATCAGTCTCGTGTTTAACAAGGTAAGGAAAGTCCTTCTTAACATCGTCATTGAAAACACACGTTCAGGCGGCGGCATTTTACACACTCGCGCGTACGAGACGAAAAAACCATCTCGTAAAAGTGAGGTTATGAAGTAAAAATATGTTTTCAAATCAAAATTAGCTTCCCCACATTTAATTGCTGCTAATAATAATTAAATATCGAATTGCAGGCGAAGTAGGCTTGCAATCATACTATTTTTTTTTAATATTTATTTCCTCACAACAGCATTCCACTTTGTCACCCGAAAACCCCTGTTTTAGGAACAAAAACTCGTTTTTTATAGCGTCTGTAAACTTACACTTACGTTTCGGCATTCTGATCGCTGGACGCTCGATCGAGATCGACAAGAACGGAAACGATTCGCGTATCATGTTGCTCGGCTGCAAAACCACAGCAACTTTGTTGGGGCTCGGGACAATTCGTGTTACTGATGCAGTCAACCAACCCCACCCCCCTCTACACTCCGCCTGCTGATAACGCATTCATTCGTGCAAAGTCAAGGCCAGCAGAAAAGTGTATACACAATACGCGAAGAGTACGTTAATTTACAGCAGACGAGCCACGAGCTACACGTGAAATCGGTATATTTACAAAAAACGGGACAAAACAGCGTCCCGTGAACAGTTGTCGGGACACCGGGACAGGTCCCTAAAAAACGGGACTGTCCCGTTTTTAACGGGACGAATGGACACCCTACCCATAATTCAGCCCGGTACCACAGTGTCTCACACGCATAAAATGGTATTTACTCAAAGAGGAAAAAAAACCCAGTTTTCCTCATCAAAGTGGCCGCCATTTTGAAAATGGTACTTCCGTTTCCGGGGCTTTTTCGCAACACTTTCAATCGTTCTCCGCGACCCCTAAAACCGTAAAGTGAACCCCACTGACGTGTTCAATGAACAAAAATAGTAGTTTTAATGGGTAAATACGGATTTTACACCTTGTTGGACGCCATCTTGGATTCTGGGCAAACGGGCCAAAATCCGAGGTGGTACCGGGCAAATTCGGATTTATTGGGGTTTTTTACCTATAAATCAGCCCGGTACCCAAATGTCTCACATTTTGCCGCTAGTATTAAAAATCTTCAATTTTTTACCAGTCTATTACAAGTACTTGGTGAAAATTATTTCAAAACATTTCTCCTTATAAACCCAGTAGACAAACAAATCGTGACTTACTGTAACACCGAGGTCAATTACTTCTGTGCACCTTGTTAGACGTTCACCGTTTATTATGTAATTCTTTATCGTCCTTATTCTTTTCTTGGTAAAAGAAATGACACAGCATTTTTTGACTTAAAGTGTACTGAACATGTGCACATTAATTCTAATTGTAGGTTAAACTGTAGCCAACTGACTGTAACTGGCAGCAGTCCTCATGTAATAGCGGTTTAAAAAGTTTTTGCAATTTATTGGATGAGCAAAGCAAAGACTTCAATTTCACTGACCCCCAAAAATTTTTTTAAAATTTTATTTTTGTCTGTTTGTTTGCTTTCTACCGGGCAAACGGCATATTATGCGATCTTGATGAAAACTGGAGGGGACCTTCGAAATCTCTGAACTTAGACCTGCCACGTTATTGGGTACAACCGAAGAAATATTTCTCATGAATATCGTACTTTACGGGGTTTTTTCTCGATTTTTAGTGCGATATTTTCGTGACATTTGGGCCGATTCTGACCAAACGGGTGGGGCTACAAGGTTCATATTTAACATGGATATTAAGGTTATGGTGATGTAATACCTTGTGAAAGAAAAATTTGAAAAAGTTAACCAGAATCCATAGAATAAAGGTTTTAATGAGGTTTTTTTTGTGTACAATAACAATTAACAAGTAACAATAGAACTTGACAACAATCACCTATAATGCGTTCAAAAAACACTTGCAAAAGTAAAGAGATCCCACGCAAACTAAAAACTTCAAAAAAGCTCATCCATCAATGCGACTAAAAAATGCGTTTGCGAAGCTTCCTAGTTTACAATAAGTATATAATGAACGGATGAAAGTATTAATTCCCTATGTTGGGAATCCCATAACCATGCTTGTTCTGAATTACCAATTTTTTTTGTGTGTGAGACTTGTGCTTGCTGATTGACTGCATCCTGTATTGAAAGGAGTTTAGGAAATTGTAAATGTTTAATGTACCACAACTGCTGCCTTTCACAGTCCGTTACTTGTTACATTGCAGGAGGAAGAGGAAGAAAGAGAAGAAGAGGTGGAAGATAAGACTGAGCCCGAGACCCAACAACAGAAGCCAGTCTACGACAGCGACACGCAGCGCCTTATCGATGGCAAGTACCTAAACTGTTGTTTAATAAATGTTAGTATTTCCAGGCTGACAATATATTATATACATTTTATTATGTACCTACTTTACATAAACTAGGCTGTACTATGAGATACGCATACGCTTCTTCCGTAACCACTGCGAGCGAAGGTCCGTTTCTCATTGTGTTCTATGAAGGTTAAATAAAAAAATTAGCCCCCATGGCTCTCGCGAAAGTGTGGGCATACTCCGCCAGAGCCCTAAATCCAAAATGGCTGCCATCGGCCATGTTTGAGATTATCTTTACACTGGTTTGGCCTACAATACCATTTGGTATATCATTAAGTAGGGTATTTTGGGTCGAAGATTTCGTTTTTAAAGTTGTTTTGGTGATTTGACCTAGTTTTGTGCCTTAAAATAAAAAATGAACGTCGATTTACAGCTCGGAACAGTAGTATGGAAACATATAGAGCGTTGTTTATGGTATCAATCTATTGAACTACAGATAAACAATTTTGATGGTGCCCATCCTTTTTTTGTGTCCAAGGCCTACCATGGCCAAAACAAAATGGCCACCGTTATGCAAATTGGTATCTCTAATATCTTTGTAAGTATCTAACCGATTTCAATTTCAAAGTTACCAATTAATAGGTATTGAGAAGAACTACAAATTATACATTTATAATTTTCACGAAAATTCATTTTTAAGGTTATGTTGTGCCGCCGATTTTCAAATATCTTTGTAAGTATGTGATCTATTTCAATTTTAAAAGACACGAATCGATAGGCATTGGGAAGTGCTACAAATAACACATTTATCATTTTCACGAGAATTAAATTATTCGTTAGGTTATGTTACAAAAACTCAGCCTTGGGGACGCTACTTTCAAAAAGTAGCATGCTCTCGCTACAGCTACTTAATCCAAAAAGTAGCGTCGCTACTTTTTCGCTACAATATTTCAATTGTAGTCAGATTCAGATTCAGATTTTTTATTAACCAACTAGACAGGTACATGGCACACTGTATGGGCATTGTCAATAAATAATATAGCCTATGTAGTATGTAGTAACAATATTTCACATTAAAGCAAAATTACACAACTAAATATTTAAAATAATAAAACACTTCTAAAACCAGGTGTAAGGCTAGGTTCAACTTCCATTAGCACTTATCAATCATACATCTAACAATATCCCAGTTCTCGATACAACGATCCAATCCCCAATCAGTATCATGATGAGTTACTAGGTCAACAACACACCTCCTTTGGTCTTAAGATTGAAAAAATTCTTGAAGAGAATAGTAACTTTTACTACACAAATGTGATTTTAGTTCTTGTTTGAATGTTGCAGCTTGTTTGATGTTCTTAATTTGTGTAGGAAGTTTATTGTATATAGTGAGACACTGATAGTGTGGCCCTTTTGCGTACAGTGCTGTCTTATGATTGGGTACATGGAGACTATTTTGAGAGCGAGTAGGATAGCTATGTACCAGAGAGTTTGTTAAAAAAAGTTTCTGATTGTTATGCACAAAGAGTGCAGCGGTTAGTATGAGTGAGCATGTAACTGTTAAAATGTTTAGTTTGGGAAACAGTTTGCGGCATGATTGCCTAATTGATACTCCTGCAAGTATACGAATGGCCCGTTTTTGTAGAATGAAAATGCGAAGTGCACTAGAGGACCCCCCCCCCCCAAAAAATAAGATTGCATATGCTATATGTGAATGTAAATGAGCATGGTACACTAATTTTAATACAGACAAGTCAACAAGTGATTTCAGCCTGCAAAGTAAATAACAGCTACTTCTGATTTTGGCGCATAGTTGATCCACATGTGGCAATCAACTAAGAGTGTCTGTTAGGACCAACCCAAGGAATTTTACCATTGTGTTTCGGGTAATAGATTTACCATTGCTTCGAATGAGTGGGCTCGAGTTTTGGGATGTGTATGAAGAATGAAAGGAAAGGTATACACTTTTTGTTGGTGGAGGGCAAGTAGGTTAGTCTGACAATAAGCTTCCATTGCATTAGCTTCTGTACTTGCCACCGCTATAAGGGATTCCGTGAATTTCTTGTCTGCCGTTAAGAGATGACTGAAGTCATCTACATATTGCGTTACTTTCCCCTCTAATAAGTTATGTGATACGTCATTCACATATAGTAAGAACGCAAGGGGTCCAAGGATTGTTCCTTGTGGAACACCGCATCTTAGCTTGAGGGGTGAAGAGAAGTGAGGGCTTGTAGTGCCATTGATGGTATTGTTAACTACTGTAATTTGTGAACGTTCTGATAAAAAAGATGATATCCAATCATTTGCTTTCCCTGTAATTCCTAGATTTTAAGTTTATTAAGAAGACGAGCGTGGTCAATAGTGTCAAACGCTTTACTTAAATCATAAAATATACCTAAAGCTACCTCACTGTGATCTAGGGCTACATACAGAGAGTTTAAGAACATGAAAATTGCAGTGATGGTCGATTTGTTGTTTTCAAAACCATGTTGGTTGGGTGTTATTATCTCGTATTTGCTTAAAAATTCTGATATGCGATTATACATGGCTTTTTCAAAGATCTTTGAGAACGATGAGATTAATGTTGGCCGATAATTGTTAGGGTCTTGTTTGTTCCCTTTATGTTTGTATAGTGGTATAACTTTTGACAATTTTAGTTTTGATGGGAATATGCTCGATACAAATGATTCATTTATGAGAAATGATAGTGGTTCTGCAATAAGGTTGTGACATTTTGCTAGAATTGATCCAGGTATGCCATCTAGTCCCAAAGAATGTTTCTTACCAAAGCTCTTAATAATATTAGAAACTTCCTCAGGGGAAGTGGGGTAGAGAAAGATTGAGTGAGGTTGGTGTCTTTCATCGGGAGTTGGCATTGGTAACCCAGCTTTTTGTGTTGGTCGAGAATTAATTCCTAGATCTATGAAAAACTCGTTAAAACGTTCCGCGACGATTTTAGGTTCCGATATAACATTGCCGTTTATATTCAAGGTTAGGTTACTTTTCTGCTGGGGTGCTATTGATTGCAATTTGACTACCTGCCAAATTACTTTACTCTTATTACTGGACATTCATATTTTCTTTTTGTAATAAAGACGTTTAGCTTCTTTAATGCTATGCAAATGAGCTTTTTTGAGTTGTAAATATCTTTGTTTTTGTATAGTATCTGTTGGTGATTGTTTGCACCGATAATGTAAGTTGCGGAGTTGGCACGCGTCTGATCGGTGTTTAGCTTTTATCCATGGACTCGATTTGAAGGTTTTGTTTACTTTGTTTGTTCTCCAGGGGAATGCTACATAAAATAAATACACAAATTTTGATATAAAGAGCTCAAACATATTATTAGAATCAGAAGTGGCATGCAAAAGGTTCCAGTCAATTGGGATTAATAAATCATAAAAGTGACCAATGTTTTTGTCACTGAACTTTCTTGTTAGAGTTGTTTTACTCTGAACCTTGTCCAGACTTAAGGTGGTTAATTGTAAAATTATAGCACAGTGGTCAGAGAAGTGTGGGTCAATTGAGTATGCTGTGATGACCTGGTTGTCAAAAGATGTAAGTATGTTGTCTATCAGAGATCTAGCGTTACCTTGAATCCGGGTTGGCGCATTGATAGTAGTCTGAATGTTATAGGACTGAATTAAGTCTTTGAAGAGTTGTGTTTGATTATTATGAGATAGTAGATTGATATTAAAATCCCCACATATAATCAATTCTGCTTTTGGAAATTTTTTAGGTTAATTTAATCAAACATACCTCAAATTTATCCAAAAAATGGTTTATTTTACCTTGTGGGGGTCTGTAAATGTTAAGAACCAGTATTTGATTCTTGTGTAATTCCCATATACAACCTGTGATTTCAAATTCATTTTCAATCGGGCAAAGTTCTAGATCACTTATAGTTATATTAGGTTTTGCTAGGATGGCCGCACCTCCATAAGCTTGATTCTCCCTGCAGTAAAAGCTAGAATTGCAATACCCCGGCAGACAGAAGTTGTTTAGGCTTTCCCTCAATAGCCAGTGTTCTTGCAGACATATTATATCTGCAGATATATCCCTTTCAAGGAGTTCTAGTTCTGCCATTTTGGCCCATTTTATTGCTTATCGATCTAATATTTAGTGAGAGGATAGTATTCACAATAATTGACTTTGATTGAGTTTTAGTTGGTAGGCTTATTTGTTCTTTGGCTGTTTCTGCCCTAACCTCCGTTTTCCTTATCAGTTTTCCGGATGTACCGGTACTTGATTTGGCCTACCCTTATTTATTAGCGTATTATATATTACATCTCGATATAATGCTCCTAGCTTATTTGCACCTTGCCAGTTCGGGTGAAGCCCATCTTTACTCAGATCCCTTATTTTCATATATCTACTTGCATCAGTAAACCTTACATGATGCAATTCACATACCCATTTCAAGTTATCATTTACTTGTTTGATGAACCTAGCCTCTACGTCAGATCTATATAATATACTGCTTAAGATTACTTGTGCCTCCGAATGAGTTTTCTTTACACTTGATATTAGGTCATACATCTCGCCCATTAGGTGGTCTGGGGATAGTGTGCTCTTTAGATCGTTTGTTCCTACGTGAAGAAGAATCACTTTAGGAGATAGTTTTATGGTGTCACCTTCTTCAACACATTTCCTTAATTCATCTGTCCTAATTCCAGAGTAGCATTTCACACTTCCCCCTGCAGCCTTGACAACTTCGCCCGCTCTTCTCACCATCGAGTCCCCGATTACTAGCGTCCCTTCTAATTTTGTGGATGTTTCTTTCGCTGTGTTATCATTCTCGTGAGATGATCGCTGGAAGGTACGCGCTCGCAGAGATCGGTCTTGTTCTTGATGCAAATTTTCACACCAGTTTTCTTTGTGATTTCTCATTGAAGTTCGATTTTCATTTAGACATTCTGGTCTCAGACCGGAGATCTTCTTCAAGGGTTTAAAACCGGGTCTTGGCCAGGAAGTTTGATAGTCAGTTGCATTCACTGATGACAGGCCTAGGCCTGGGTCAAAAGTAGGTTTAGGCGTAGAGTCCTTAATCAGTCCTAGTGGGGGGCGTGGGTTTGAGCTAGGCCCAAAGTCTAGTATTAGTTATGGGCCTGAACTTGGCCTGGGTCCTGGCCAAGGAGTTTGATAGTCACTTGCATTCACTGGAGACAGGCCCATGCCTAGGTCAAAAGTAGGCTTAGGCGTAGGGTTCTTAATCAATCTTAGTGGCGCAGTGACAGTGACACTACATTTGCGCTATTCAGCAAAAGTAGTGCACTACTTTTCCTCTACCTACATACGTTTTTTTTATCATAACATTTTTACTCTCTAAGCGGGACTCTTTGGCTCGAGCTGAGCACTTGTCCCACAACATAACGTTTTAATTTACTGCTCCAAGTGTCAAGTGTAAGTTTATAAACATCAACACTTGTCCGCATTCTGGCTGTGGTGTGGGAAAGGGAGTGGTGTGTGTTTCTCTCTGTCTGCATAGCTGAGTGAGACGGCGGAGGGGGTTGGGGGTGAAGGGGGAAGCTGTTGGACCCACAGTTCTTTGCACTACATTGCCGATCGGCAGGCCTGCTTGCTCTACAGTATACACACATGCAGGGATTAACAATCTAATGAAAACAACTACAATAATCTCCAACCAAAATAAAACTGCTAACTGAAGTCGTATCTCAATGCTTTGCATTTATCTAACTTAATAGTGTCCCATTTAACAATGATGCGATTTTAATGACATACGCAGGGCCCAGGCGGCAGTGCCGCAGTGGGGCTATGATTAATTGACTAGCAAACTACGTACAAGTTAGTGTTAGACGACTGGTAAGCATTGAGCTATGGCTCTAGAACACGAGCACCAAACACGTCGAGCAATGCATCTTTATTCTTTATAATGCATTTCACTCGGATGTTAAGAATAAAAATCATGAATTCGTTTTGTATTTGATAGATTTGTAATTTGCAATACAAACGATGAAATACACACACGCACAGGCACATGAAATACATGATAATGATATACTATTATAAGAATCAGTTATAAAGTAAAGTATTGATTATAAAAGATAGATATATATCCACGGATTACTGAATAGTAAAAACTGTACTAAATACTATGACCTAGTTTATTTATTGATCGGGCTGTTACAACTATACAATACCATGTTTTTAATCTATGGAAAAATACTACGGTAAATAGCGAAACGAACATAATATACTAATGAACAATTAAAAAACGATAATCAGAAATGTTGGTGAATACCGAAGTAGGGGTAACAAATCACGTGTTTATTGTTCAGGAAAATAGCACGTTCCTCGAAGTTTTCGTCACTTAGACACCCCCGCCTGTCAGTGAACACGGCCTTCGCGACACTAAAGAGACGTTCGACAGGGGCACTTCAGGGAATTGCGGTGTTATATCGGACAAACATTTTTTAACAGTGGTTTGTCAAGAAAGTAGGCGAGTGACTTTTCCCTTTGGCATCCAAAAGCATAAAAGGTCATTGTAGCCTCTACTTCTTCAAAAAGCGATTTCATCCCGGAAAAATCATGGCAACATCACCCTCCTTGTACGTGCGAACGGCTGTGGTTTCTTGGACTGACTTTTGTTCCTAAGCTTCAGTTCTTCCCCAACCATTGCAAGATAAATCTGTCTGTCGAGTTGTCTTTTAAATGTCCCAGTCTCACTTGAAGCGTGGATGATAAGTGCTGCTTCAATTTTTCATCATCATATGCACCCTCAAACCTGAGGATAGGAATTTAATTACTAATTAGTAATTACTAATTAGAGGTACGCCAAAGACGGAATTCGAACACTCATACTACCAATAAGTTATTATTATTATTTTATTGGATGTATTTCATACAAACTGGGTTTAAAAAACCGGAGCTAACATTTTGTAAGGACTTACGTCAAGTACTTCCATGTGTACCTATATTACAAACCTACTTTAAATTACTTGGTCTTAACTCTAAACTAAAATAAGTCATTTATAATATATTTTTGTAGATGATGTTTTCTTTCTGCGTGTCCCGGTCGTGGCCGTTTTCTCGTCGCCATCCTAGCATTTGCTCTTCGGACTATGGAAACACGAAAACCATGTCAGGATGGAAGCTGTCTCGGAATCTCGAAGTATCATTCTTAGTTTAGAATTTACGAACTATTCTACACGTGTTGAGTATTACTGCCTTTTGGGGTCTCGATGTATACATTGGGTTGAAAGATCTAGTTGTTTAATTGCTTTCATGTAGCTTCTTCGGTATGATTGCCGGGTTGGCTGATTAATAAATGGGATTGTATTTACCTTTTTCTGTTTCCACATCTTCTTGATCTCAATTTGCAAGTTCACTATACTTGTCAATTTTTTTCTTCCACGTGGTCTCGCCTCTCGACGTTATGGCACATTGGATAGCAACGTCGATAAGGGTAGTTTTTGTTTCTTCTTGTTCAATTATTATTAAATCCGGGTCTGTTGGGGATGTTCGTTTGGTCTGTTTTAACTGTGCGGTCGTAATATAATTTGAAATCTTTACTATCTAGTACTTTCTCTGGGTTTGTATTTGTAGTAAGGTGTGTGTGTGTCAATGAGGTTGTACTTTATTGCTAGTTTTTGATGAATATTGTTAGCTACTTGGTTATGTCTAGTAGTGGTAATTTGTTTGACATAGTGACTTCCCACCCGGATATGATGTGTTCGATTGTTTCACCCCTTGCATACATTTTCTACATTGAATCGTTTTCTGTCGCAATCTTGTATTATGTATTTTTTATAATTGTTCGTCGCAATAAACTCTGTCTTAAAATAGCCATCAAAAACCTTCTGTTTCTCCAAATAGTTCCCCCCCGTTTAACCACCTATTTGATGCTTTAATATCTATTGACCTTTGTGTTGTTTATTATAATGTCTCTTGTGTAGGGGTCTTTTCTGAGAGACGTAACTCTTTTGAAGCGTCAGTTATGAGTTTCCCTTGTAGATTGACATTTTCGTTTGCTAGATTGAGTGGAGTTAATGATTTTGTCAGCTAGCACCACAGCCCTATGAAGTGTGGATTGGTTGCTCTTTTAAAAAAATATTTGCTTAAAATGTCTATTCGTTTATAATATAAGTTGTTCAGATCAATTAGGCCCCGCCCTCCTTTTTCTCTTGGAAGTGTCAATCTCTCGATCGCTGATTGAGGATGATGTATTCTGTGTTTGGTAAGTGTAGTACGAGTTAATATTTCCAACGCGTGGATGTCTGTCTGCGTCCATTTAATGATTCCGAATGAATATGTCAGTACTGGTATAGCATATGTTTTTTATTCTTTGTTTATCTTGTTTTTACCGTTTAGGGGGCGTCTTGAGGATAGACTTTAGTCGCTTCTTGTATGTATCTATCAATTTTGCTTTCATAACTTTATGTTCAATTCTGGCAGCTTGTGAGAATCCTAAATATTTGTATACATCTTTATCGTCCATTATTCCAATCCTATTTCCATCATCTAGCTGGAACCTCTTCTGCTTGTGTAACCTTACCCTTTTCGATATGTAGCGTCTTACATTTGTCTACTCCAAACTCCATGCAGATATCTTGACTAAATTCTAATATTGTATTTACTAGACTGTTTAGTTGAGCCAAAATTTGATGCATACAACTTTAGGTCATCCACGTAGAATAGGTGGGAAATTTTTGTGACATACCATATTATTGTCCTTAAATTTTAAATCCGTATGTTGATTCGTTAAGCATATGCGACAGTGGGTTTTAAAGACAGACAAAACCAAAAATGCACTTAAAAGAGTCACCTAGGAAATGCCACGTTTAATTTGGGATTGGATCTGTAGTTATCTGCTGGTTTTTCATATTTAGTTTTAGTGTTGTTCTCCATGTCTCCATACTGTCTTCAAAAAGTTTACAATTACTGGGTGAATTTTTATATATTTGTAAAAATCTGAATAAGCCATGTGTGTGGTGTTGAGTCAAAGCTTTCTTGTAGTCAAAAGTAGTTTTTCGTGAATATTCCTTTCTTTTTGTGTGCCTGATTCATTACAGTATAAGTTGTTCTTTACATCCCCGTGATTTCTTACAGCATCCTTTTTGTTCCTCGGCCATGGATATTGTGTTCTTCGCAATGGATTATATACTTTATTGTATGCATGAAGTCAATATTTTATATAAGTTGGTAGACATGTAATTGGCCGTATTTACTTGGGTTCTTTGTGTCATTATCCGTTGGTTTGAGAAGTTACTCCTTCAGTAAAGAAATTCGGGTATTTCTTTAACTCCATTTATAAACTCGTTGAGGCATTTTCTAATTTGATTGTGAGTAGTATTGAATTTCTTATAACCCAAAAATTTTGAATATTATCATTACCTGGTGCTTTCCAGCTATGTGTAGCACTGATTGTCGACTTTAATTCATCAATAGTTATACCTTCGAATCTCATCTCATTAATACGCTCATCCTAAAACTATTTCTCTTGAATCCATTGTGCATCCTGGGTTTTGTGCTACGGGTTACCCCCTATTCCTGTCCAAAACTCTTCTATCTCTGTCCCTTAGTTTGGTGTTCCATTTCCTATTTATTTTTTTCGGTACTAGATAGTTGTTGGTATAATGTTTTTCCTTTTCTTTAAAAATTTGGTTTTTTTTTTTTCTATACTACATTTTTTTATATCTTTTAATCTCTTAGCTAGAGCACCCTTTCTTTTTGTTTAAGTGTTTCCAAATATTCGTGGAATGAATTCGTTAAGTGTTTTATGCTTTGTGTGAAAACCCTTGAATCTTTCAAATATATTTTGGCAGTATCTTATCACATTTTTAGATCGATTACCCATTCGGTATTGTTCCAGTTGACCGATATCTCTCCTAAATTCAATGATTCTCCCAACTAGTCGCTTTTTTCCCCATTTCGTACTTTCTTCTCCTGTCTTGTCTTTGAAGATGTTGCAGATTTTACCTTCAAGCCTAAATATCTAACCACTGTCTACAGCGGCCCACAATAAATTGCCGCATGAACGTCTGTAAATGATAGGTCGTCTTGTGTGTAATCTGATTAAAATATGTGTGTTCATTATGTGTACCCGCTGTCTTCATTTCCTTGAATGCTTGGGCTTAAAGGTATGTATGGTCTTCTGTTTGGTTGTATGTGCCCCCAAACTCTGACATGGCTGTTGTAAATGCTAAAGCTAGGATGTTCTTTTTGATTGATCATGTCAGGTGGTATTTTCTATTGCGTTATGGGATAAACTACCTCTTGTGTTTGATCGTCTAGTTGTTCGGGTATTATTATTATTATTATAATTATTATTATTGATTCATAGCAGTTGTCGAAAAAGTTTGCCCCGACTGGGGTTCAAACCCAGAACCTCCGGCTTAACGTGGGCCCTAGCTTACCAATTTTAAACTACCGGGACCACCGAACAAACCTTTACAAAATGCTATTTTGTTGTGACTGTTGACTTCCATAACATAAATCCAACAGAAGACTGCAATGTAGCTGTCAAATCGAAAGATCGCATGGATAAATCCAATCACGTCTCATCTCCCATGAGTTGGGTAGTATGAATATTAGGTTTTTAAGCATAAGCCCGCTTTAAGGACATAGTCTGTTTGGTCCGGTAGCTTAATTGGTAAAGCTATGGCATGTTAAGCCGGGAGGTTCTGGGTTCGAACCCCAGTCGGGGCAAACCCTTTTTTTTACAACTGCCCATGAATCAATGACTATGTCCTTGAAGCGGGCCTTATGCTTAAAATCCTAATATTCATTACTACCCAACTCATGGAGATGAGACGTGATTGGATTTATCCCTGCGATATTTCAGATTTGACAGCTACATTGCAGTCTCTGTTGGATTTATGTTATGGAAGTCAACAGTCCCCAACAAAATAGCAGTTTCGTTTAAAAGGGTTTGTTCTGTGGTCCCTGTAGCTTAATTGGTAAAGCTATGGCACTTTAAGCCGGAGATTCTGGTTTGAACCCCAGTCGGGGCAAACCTTTTCGACAACTGCTATGAATCAACGACTATGTCCCTTTAAACCCTTTTTAATGCTGGGTTTTGAACGGAGCACCAACACCCCAGTGCTGGGTTTTTTTGAGCAAAAAGTCAATTTCTCTCAAATTGTATTTGATAGTAGTATTTAACTTATCAAATGTTAAATCATCCTTGAAATGAAGTAGATTTCATTACACTATACACCTTGTTTAGATTGTCTTGCTTTTATACTGTCAAGACTATTATTTACATGTGACAATTGCCCTAGCATAGGCCTACGTAAGTGTGAGCTGGTTTTCGTCACCTAGGCCTACTGACAACGTCCTCTACTTCTCTATTATTTCAACCTTTACTTCAAAGTTTATGATTGCTAACCAAGTCCAAATAGTGATCATAAACCTCCTAATTACAACCTATTTTGTTTGAAAACTGTGTCCTTTCATCATCCTAACCTTTTCCAGACGCCATTATTATCTTCACTTGTTGTTTTTGCCAATTTGCACTAATGAAATAACTGACAGAGCCATCTGTGGTCAAACTACTAAACTAGAAGATGGTTAAACAGCTTGCACATAGAGTGCAGCACAGTTTAAAAATCGACTTTTTACAATCGATTATATCTATCAGCAGCAACAAGCGCGCGCGTTTCGAAACAACCCCAGATCGAGTATACTCGACGGCCGCACTGGGGAAACAAGATGGCGGCATCGAGTATACTCGATGGCCGCACAGAAAAGGTTAAAGCGGGCTTATGCTTAAAAACCTTATATTCATTATTATTATTATTATTATTATTATTATTATTATTATTATTATTATTATTATTATTATTATTATTATTTTATTGGATGTATTTCATACAAACTCGGTTAAAACCGGAGCTAACATGTTGTACGGACTTACGTCATGTACTTCCATGTGTACCTATTACATTCATTATTACTTTTGTCTCAACTCTAACTAAAATAAGTCATTTATAAATTGTAATATTGTTCGTAGATGATGTTTTCTTTCTGCTGTGTACGGTCGTGGCCGATTTCTCGTCGCCATCCTAGCATTTGCTCTTCGGACTATGGGAAACCACGAAAACCATGTCAGGATGGAAGCTGTCTCGAAATCTCGAAGTATCATTCTTAGTTTAGAAATTTACGAACTATTCTACACGTGTTGAGTATTACTGCCTTTTGAGTCTCGATGTATACATTGGGTTGAAGATCTAGTTGTTTAATGCTTTCATGTAGCTTCTTCGGTATGATGCCGTTGGCTGATATAATGAATGGGATTGTATTTACCTTTTTCTGTTTCCACATCTTCTTGATCTCAATTGCAAGTTCACTATACTTGTAAATTTTTTCTTCCACGTGGTCTCGCCTCTCGACGTTATGGCACATTGGGATAGCAACGTCGATAAGGGTAGTTTCTTGTTTCTTCTTGTCAATTATTATTAAATCCGGTCTGTTGTGATGTATCGTTTGGTCTGTTATAACTGTGCGGTCGTAATATAATTTGTAATCTTTACTATCTAGTACTTTCTCTGGTTTGTATTTGTAGTAAGGTGTGTGTGTGTCAATGAGGTTGTATTTGATTGCTAATTTTTGATGAATAATGTTAGCTACTTGGTTATGTCTGTAGAGGTAATCTGTTTGACATAGTGACTGGCACCCGGATATGATATGTTTGATTGTTTCACCCCTTGCACTATATTTTCTACATTGATCTTTTACTGACGTATCTTGTATAATGTATATTTATTGCTCGTCGCAATCACTTTGTCTTGAATAGCCATCATAAAACCTTCTGTTTCTCCAAATAGTTCCCCGTTGTTTAACTACCTATTTGATGCTTTAATATCTACGTGACCTTTGTGTAGTTCATCATAATGTCTCTTGTGTAGGGTCTTTTCTGAGAGACGTAACTCTTTTGAAGCGTCAGTTATGAGTTTCCCTTGTAGATTGACATTTTCGTTTGCTAGATTGAGTGGAGTTAATGATTTGTCAGCTAGCACCACAGCCCTATGAAGTGTGGATTGGTTGCTCTTTGTAAAAAAGTATTTTTTTTAAATGTCTATTTGTTTATAATAGTAGTAGTAGTAGTAGTAGTATATCTTTATTAGCATTTTTGCTATTTTACATGTCATACACATCATATCATCACAACAAACATCTTTTCTTTACTCGAGACCTTAATCTTGATACTCGTCATATAAGGTACAACATATTTATTTATAGGCTAGCACAATTTCATATTATTTAGCCCTAATATTATCTCACTTTTCAATCATCTCCATCCATTATACAAATACCACTTACAAGACACTTTCAGAAAAAATCTTTGAAATAAAAATTTGAAATTATTTTAGATTTATACCAAGCTACAATTATAATGAAAAAACACTACAATACAATAGATGGTTACATGAGCATAGTCTCTTACATCTTTCGGACATTAGTCTGGTTGAGTCCAGAAATCCTCCGTCCTATCATCCCTGTTCAATCTGCATCCCTTAACTATCTTACAGCACAGGATTGTCTTTACTAGTTCTATAGGCCTATACTGCTAGTCTTACTTAACATTTACGTAAGACTATAACATTTATACTTCATAGGAACATACAAAATATTTTTGGACTAGCAAAATTTTTCACTTTATTGTGCCCTAATATCTCATTTTTCAATATTCAATATTCTCCATCTATAAGTATTACATGTTATACAAACATATTTACAATACACTTTCAGAAAATAATATTAAATATCATTTGAGATTTAAAACCAAATACAATAATAAAAAACTACAATACAAATAGGTAGATGGTTACATGGGTGAGCATAGACTCTTACATCGTTCAGACACTAGTCTGGTTGAGTCCAGAAATCCTCTCCAGTAACTTCCCTGTTCCATCCGCATCCCTTAACAATCTTACAGCACTTAGCTCTAAATCTATTTACATCCTGCATATTTCTAACTGCTAATGATAACCTATTAAATATTCTCATACCTTTAGCAAAAATTGAGTTATTTCCAAATTTAGTGTTGTTTCTTTGGATTATCAGGTTTTTCCCATTTCTTGTATTGTAACAATTCTCTTTTTCAATTCTTAACTTTTTACACAAGTAGTCTGGGCCAATCCCTTTTGAAATTTTAAACAGAAATGTTAGGGTGTTTAAAATAATTCTTTGTCTAACATTTAGCCATCCTAGTGCTTCACACATCTTTTTAATAGACGTTCGTCTTGACACCCACAGTATACTTCGCATTACTTTATTTTTGTAATTTTTGCATTCTTTTAATTTCATTTTTATTTAGTAAAAATAGAATTGAACTGCAATAATCGAAATGCGGAGTTATTATTGCTTGGCATATGCTAATTTTACTCCTTATTGGTAAACACCCACACATTCTTTGGAATAGTACCACTTTCCTAGCTAATTTCTTTATGATTTGTTGGCCATGCTTCTCAAAAGTTAGATTTTCATCGATTATTATGCCTAAATATTTAAGATCATTTACAATCTCCAACTTCTCTCCTCAATTTTAAGACAATTTTACTTAAATTTGGATTTTGTCTCCTCACTTGGTGGTTGCATATTATCATCACCTTAGTCTTTTTTACATTGGGTATCATCTTGTTGTACCTAAGCCATAGTTCTAATCTGCGTAAATCTTCTTCTATTTGCAATAAGACCATTTCTAGATTTTGTCCACTGCATACAATTAGGATATCATCCGCATAAAGATATATTTTACAATATTTGAAGATATGTTTAATGTCATTAATATATACAATGAAAAAAAGTGGGCCCAGAATTGAGCCTTGTGGTACCCCAATGTTATTTCCGTTTGATTTAGAATATGCTTTATTGTACTTTACTTTTTGAAACCTATTTTCTAAATACGAGACAATCCATTTTAAGATATAAGTTGTTTCAGATCAATTAGGCCCCGTCCTCCTTTTTCTCTTGGAAGTGTCAATCTCTCTATTGCTGATTTAGGATGATGTATTCTGTGTTTGGTAAGTGTAGTACGAGTTAATATTTCCAACGCGTGGATGTCTGTCTGCGTCCATTTAATGATTCCGAATGAATATGTCAGTACTGGTATAGCATATGTATTTATTGCTGTGATCTTGTTTTTACCGTTTAGTTGCGTCTTTAGGATAGACTTTAGTCGTTTCTTGTATGTATCTATCAATTTTGCTTTCATAACTTTATGTTCAATTCTGGCAGCTTGTGAGAATCCTAAATATTTGTATACATCATTATCGTCCATTATTCCAATCCTATTTCCATCTTCTAGCTGGAACTCTTCTGCTTGTGTAACCTTACCTTTTTCGATATGTAGCGTCTTACATTTGTCTACTCCAAACTCCATGCAGATATCTTGACTAAATTCTAATGTTGTATTGACTAGACTGTTTAGTTGAGCAAAATTTGATGCATACAACTTTAGGTCATCCATGTAGAATAGGTGGAAAATTGTGTGACATACCATATTATTGTCCTTAATTTTAAATCCGTATGTTGATTCGTTAAGCATATGTGACAGTGGGTTTAATGACAGACAAAACCATAATGCACTTAATGAGTCACCTTGGAAAATGCCACGTTTAATTTGTATTGGATCTGTAGTTATCTGCTGGTTTTTCATATTTAGTTTTAGTGTTGTTCTCCATGTCTCCATTACTGTCTTCAAAAAGTTTACAATTACTGGGTTGATTTTATATATTTGTAAAATCTGAATAAGCCATGTGTGTGGTGTTGAGTCAAAGGCTTTCTTGTAGTCAATGTAGTTTACGTGAATATTCCTTTTCTTATTGTGTGCCTGATTCATTACAGTAGTTGTTCTTTACATCCCTGTGAGTTCTTACAGCATCCTTTTTGTTCCTCGGCCATGATATTGTGTTCTTCGCAATGATTATATACTTTATTTGTTATGCATGAAGTCAATATTTTATATATAGTTGGTAGACATGTAATTGGCCGATATTTACTTGGGTTCTTCGTGTCATTATCCTTCGGTTTGAGAAAGGTTACTCCTTCAGTAAAGAATTCGAGTATTTCTTTAACTCCATTTATAAACTTGTTGAGAACATTTTCTAATTTGATTGTGAGTAGTATTGAATTTCTTATACCAAAAATTTGAATATTATCATTACCTGGTGCTTTCCAGCTATGTGTAGCACTGATTGTCGACTTAAATTCATCAATAGTTATACCATTGAGTATATAACCATCCTTAGCTAGAGACTTGACGCCCATGTTAAATATTGTACCAACAATTTCTGTCTCACTCATCGAGTTCAACTCTGCAACTGCTACGAGCGCTACGAGCGCCACAAGATTTTCGCGAGCTCGTGGCCACGCATGAAGTTAGTAAGTGCACCCATAGAGGTCGCCCCACAATTTCAACGACGCATCCCCCACTCGACGGTCCAGATCGTAACTACGTAGATGCGCCCGGCCGGAAGTGTGTCTACTCCACGAACTATCTCGAAAATTATTGCGCGCCTATTTAAAATATACATTTGGGCAAATAAATTTCGTTGGTCCATTGTAGAATGATTGTAGATATGACAAAGCAGACTTGCGAAATAGTTATCAATGGAAATCTTTACAATACTATAGACGCAATAGTATTTAATACAGTAATTGTTATGGTTGTTAAATTTGAAGTCTTCATTACGCTCATTCCATTCATATGTTTTGTTTATTATTATAATTATTATTTATTCCTTTTTGACAACGGGAAGGGTGTCCCACAAGTGCAATACAATATAGTGTTAGAATATGAATCTTAATAAACATGTTTTTTAGGGCGCGGAAGTGGTTTACTTTAGCAACAAATAAAATACATACATGCCTAAAACCAAATTGTATTTCTACGATGTCACTTCTAAATGGGATAGACGATAAATAAATAAATTTTTCAATATCTAAAAACAAATACGCCGATATTATAGTTAATTCCATAACGCAGAAAAAAATAGTATGCAAGCTTGGCTGCACAAATGGCAGCACAGTGCAGGCAAAGATTGTCCTCCTTTGTAAATCAGTTTTTTAACGGAATGGATAGACGTTAAATAAATAAAAAATAAATTTAAGTCGTGCCTGTGTGTAAATTTATCTGGAAGCTGCTCCACATACTAGGATAATAAATAAAGTAATTCCAAGAATCGTAGACATCGTTGCTCGTCGTTGAAACTTGTTAGCAAATGCATTACTTTGTGCTTTAAAATATTTTTAGGATTCCTCTAATGCAATGTTACCTGTTCATCAAACTATCATTAGCTAGATTGTTTTATAATATGCACACGAAACGAACAAAACACGCAACAAACAAATAAACTGGATAATTTAGCTATTGTGTTACATCAGTGTTCAGGATAATGTACGCGCACCTTGTATTTGAGTTAAAATGTACAATACAAATACCTTGTTTGGGTATTTTCTTCTCGTTGTTGCTTCGAAGCAATCAAGAACATCTTTCATATTTTAACATATTATTATGCAGAGATTACAAGTCAACAATAAATAATTCTAGGAATCAAATTGTGACAATGAAACATCGTTTTTTTTTTGATTTGATATTGTGAAAATTACAATTACAGTTTAATCTGTTTTGTCGTTCTCGGCCGTATGGGACTAAACAGACGAGACATATTTTTACAAACCGACAAATTAATCCCCAGGAAGATGTAGGAATGTTCGATTTTGTGCTGTGAGCGTTGAGTGACTGTTGTGCATGTCTAGCCCTTATTCTCAGAAAACACTAATCTTGCCTCTGCGAAGAAGAGAATGAATTCCTTTTACCTGCGGACCAATTAAAACCCTGCATTGTCTAGTCTTATATACTCAATGGTCTAGTATATAGGTGGTCGAACACGTGTCTTGCAGCGTAGAGTTTGGATGGAGGGGGAGGCGTTCAATTTGTGTTACGTCACTGTCCAGGTCATAACTCAAAGAATAGCTAGATAAGTAACTAGAATCGGAGTTGTAACTATAGCTGACACTGACATTAACTGAAACATAGTCACTGTTTTGCAAAGTTTTGCAAACTCATCGAAACAGTGAAACCTCTCTCACCTCTCTCGAAGAATTTGTGGGGGGTTTTTGGGAAACGATTTTCGATTTTCATAAAAAGAAAATTGCACCACCACAATGCCTATTCTTATGCTTTTATTCCACGACAGGATGTTATTTAAAACCTTATCTAAGTCAAAACATCTTTCTTCCTAGCATCGAAGCATGTTTCGTTATTAGCTGGGTAATCCGGATTATTTGCGATTTACAGTTCAAACCAAACATTGTTATAAATCACTCATCATTCTTAGCCACATTACTCGCATGAGGATGCACAATGGTTACATTTTAAAATTACTGTTCAATTTTTATACGCCCACCGGCCCTCGGTACACACACGCGATAAAACGTCGACTTCATTCTGACAATCGTAGCAATCGTGATCTATTTGCATCATGATTTATTTCCTATACTGGCATTCTTCGTCATCATGGTTAATTATGGCGTTCGTTAGAAACAATAATATACAGACGGTAATTTTTATTGGTTCGATTTACTTCTTTAAAAGCATTTACATAAGCCTTTCCTTTTTTCTTTTTTCTTTTTTTTCTTTTTCTTTTCTTTTTTCTTTTCTTTTAATTCCCCACCCCTTTTTTTATATATTCGATTCATTTATAAATTGCATTTAATATCCTTTTTATTTGTTATCTAATTTGTTGAGTATTTAATGCATTGTTGTAATATTACTATTTCAAATATTTACTTAAATGTAGTTCATTGTTTTGTCTGCATCTATGTAATTAGATTTATTTAGTTGTCCTCCTTTGTAAATCAGTTTTTATAACTGAATAGGATAGACGTTAAATAAATAAATAAATAAATAAAACCGTATATAACTACTAATAATAATAGGCCTATTTTAAAAAATGTATACATACATTCTTCAATATCCAACTAAAACAATGCAAAACGAAATCCTTTTAAATGTAAGTCACACAATTTCAAGGGTTGCGTAAGTTTTGTGATGAAAGTGTCTTACTAAAGTCCTTTGCAAGTAAAGAAAGATCCCCAGGTATCAAGAAATTTCCCCCCTCGTTACCACCTCCACTCGCACGGGTGACAGTACTCGCGAGACGTTGGAATGCGGTAGGCCGCATGACCCATTCATCCAGGTGTCATTGTTAAGAAATCAATTTTTTGATGTAGTTAAAATGTTATATTTCTCATTTATTTTCAAATATATGGAATAATTATGTAAAATTAATATAAAATAAACTTTGTATTTAAAAAATAGCATGAAAACTGCCGTAATTAGAGTTAGTTGTAACTCATGGTTACGATCAGAATAATTACGACAGGCAATAATTACGCAGTTTTCAAGCAATTTAAAAAAAAACAAAATTTATTTTAATATTAATTTACATAATTATTCCATATATTTGAAAATAAATGAGAAATTATAACATTTTAACTACATCAAAAAATGATTTTTAACAACGACACCTGGAGGAATGGGTCATCCGGCCTACCGCATTCCAACGTCCCCGCGAGTACTGTCACCCGTGCCGAGTGGAGGTGGTAACGAGGAGGGGAAATTTCTTGATACCTGGGATCTTTCTTTACTTGGCAAATTTAGGAATTCTAAAACAGTTTAGTTTATATGTAAAAATAATATTCAATTTAAAAGTTAAATTATAATTTTACGA